>SJYO01052474.1:13353231-13469856 GCA_006410555.1 Capra ibex | reverse complement strand
TAATATGTCTCACTTCATTCGGTCTTTCTTTTTGTGGTTATGTCATATGATTGTGTATATATACCTTAAATCCTTCTACCGTTACTGCTGGGACATACGTTCTGTCCTTTTTTCTGTGTCTACACATATGGTCTGAAAACCTGAGTCTCCCTCTCCCTCTCCCACCCTACTAAACCCTCTTACCCTTAATATTGTACATATGACAGTACATTCTTAACTTAGCGGTCAGGTACAGACTGCATCCCACGTCGAACGAACCCCGACCACGTACCCCTACTGGGTCTCTCTACAACACCCCTCCCTCCACCCTCCCCCCAAGTACAAACCCTTGCGTACATTCTTAATTTCTAAAATTTTAATTTTTTTTTTTTATTTTTTAAATTTTTTTTATTTTATTTTATTTTATTTTATCGTGGCTTTTTTTTTTTATTTTACCAAATTTACTCGATGTTATATGAACAGTGTGTTAAGTCGTATACCCAGATATTAAGTCACCAAACTTCGTATCAATGACCCAATACGTTGGTAGTGGTGTTAGTTTAGAATCATGTAAAAATAGTCATGTTTTTTTTTAGGGGACATTTGAATTATTTAGTAAAGGGAGGGTACCAGGAATGAGAGGTAGGTGTCGGAAATTGTTTGTCATTAGATAAATGGTACAGATATCTACACAGACAAGACCTTTAAAGGATACTTACCTTCACTTTCACTTTCAACAAGTCAGTACAGACTGAGAAACGTTAGGGTACCTGATATATCAGGTACCTTAAGAGGTCCGGTCTTTTGACCTCCCCCATCGGAAAGGGAAGAGGTCCCCTAGAAGGGTTGGGTCCCTAGCTTGGGTCCAGAGGACGTAACGTCCGTCTAAGAAATGGTCGACTCGGTGTTCCCTTCGGGTTCTTATACCTTGTTTATACTATAAACTAAAAAAAGACCGAAGAAAGTAAATCGAATTACAAAAGTTCTTAGTGACAAAAGTGAAAAAGTCGTAGATAAAAGGTACTTCACTATCCTGACCTACGGTACTAGATATGAAAAAAATTACAACTCAAAATTCGGTCGAAAAAGTGAGAAGAGAAAGTTTCTGTGACTACGGCCCTTTCTTACTCCCGTTCTCCTCTTCCCCCGGTGTCTCTTACTCTACCAATCTATCGTAGATTGTACGATAGATTGTCGTACACCTAGATTGTCGTAGATTGTCGTCACCTGTACTCAAACTCGTTTGAGGTCCTCTATTACTTCCTGTCCCTTCGGACCACGTGACGTCAGGTACCTCAGTGTTTCTCAGTTTGTG
This sequence comes from Capra ibex, assembly GCA_006410555.1. Classification (NCBI taxonomy): domain Eukaryota; kingdom Metazoa; phylum Chordata; class Mammalia; order Artiodactyla; family Bovidae; genus Capra; species Capra ibex. The sequence goes on along the minus strand of SJYO01052474.1, from coordinate 13,468,562 downwards.
TTGAATCGCTGACTCTTTGTTGGCACAAAAGTTTCAAGTAGGCACCACCAGTATACATAGTCATGAAATAAGAAAAATAATAACACACTATAAAGTAACACACCCATATGGTTTAAACCAAATAGGTAAATAGTCAGTCACCATTGAATCAAACAAAGATGAAAAAACGTTAATACTAGTTACGACAATGTTTGTAAGTGTATGTTCAAAAACATACCTACCTTCAATAAAAAGTACCTATATATGGATCCTTACCACCATACTCTACCAATCTATCGTAGTGACTGAGTTACCTGTACTCAAACTCGTTTGAGACCCTCTATTACCTGTCCCTTGTGGGACAGGAAGTATACCACTTCCAGAAAGTATACCGTCTTGTAGGAGACGGTTACATACTACCTGGTATACAACTGAAATAAAAATTGGATGATTTTCTTAACAGTCTATATTCTCCGACACCACTAAGTGTAAGAGTGGTGGTTACATACTTCAAAGGTTAAAAAGGTGTTGGAACAGTCGTGAACATTAGTCAACAGTAAAACGAATCTCAGTAGGATCAATACTTTGTCATAGAATAATCTCAATGTTAAACGTAAAGGGACTACCGATTACTAGAACTCGTAAAAAAAGTACATGAATAACGAGTATAGTGATAGAATTATCCAGTCGAAAGAAAAATAATACTACCCAAGTACGTAGGACCTATGTTCTGAAATAGTGTGTATTTTAACGTTTATAAAAGTGGATAAGACATAATAAAAAAGTTAAAGAATTACCACAGGAAACATCGTGAATTTTAAAAAAATAGTAAACTGGATAGTGAAGAAAACAATATACGAAAAAAAATTAAAAATGAAATAAAATGAAATGTCATCACATAACCAAAACGGTATGTAACTGCACTTAGACGGTGCCCACATGTACTCAAGGGTTAGGACTTGGGGTCATATAGGTTCTTACGAAACAGATTGAGGATTTATAAATAAAGATATGATAGAAAATTCTCAAAATATTAAATTTAAAACGTAAATCAAGGTACTAGGTAAAACTCAATTGAAAACACCTACCTCATTCTTTTGTCAAGTCGAAGTAAGAAAAAGTCATATAGGTCAACATGGTCATTGTTGACGATTTTTATGAAAAGAGAGAGGTAAATAGAAAGAAACGTGGGAACAGTTTTTCAGTTACTGGTATTTATATTGACAAACCCCGGGCAAGAATGTGACTAAGTATACAGAGGTGAAAACGTTTTCAGTGTGAGAGAACACAGAAAGATCTCTAAACAGGTAACGATTCTCTAGAATAAACAACTCTATATTAATAATAGAATATTAGGAAAAATAAACGCGTTCCGGTCATCACTACAGAGAGAATGTAAGTTTTCAAATCATTGGTTTCGGAACAAATAAAAAAAAAGAATCAAATCGAGTCAAACAGTTAAAGTAACGGGAAAAAGTTTTTTGGTTGAAAACCAAAATGACTAAAGAGACAACAAAAACATAAGGGACAAAGTAAATGTAGGTGAAATTAAAAATAATAAAGTAAATAACACGAATAAAATTCAAATCAAAAGAGAAGAAAATTCAAAGAATTGTACCTTACAACACAATAACTTAACCCTAAAGAAGAAAAAATTTACATCCGTAAACGGTGATATTTAAAGGGAGATTCATTACGAATTCGACGTGGGGTGTTCAAAAGTCTACCGTTTCGGAATCCGTAAGTCTGTCAGTAGGACCCGACTGTCACCAAAATTGGCCAAAGAAAAAACGACAGATAGAGGGACTATAGGAACAAAATGACAGACGGAGAAACCATAGTGTGGGTCGACAATCGGAGGTAATTAAAGGTCTACTAATGAGATAGTAAACTTTATTACAAAATTTCAGGTTAGGTTAATTTAGTCCCCATTAGAAAGTACTGACAGATACTCTACACAAGATCCAGGGTTGTCCCGAAAGTCTACCCTGTCGTCCTCACTCAGTACGGTGTCTAAGAACGAAAAGAATGGTTTTAAATTATCTAAAAAAGTTTATTTACAAAGAAGTAAATGGTATACGAAAATCTCATTAAAGATCTTTAACAATTAACAACATTTATTATAAGTGGTCAAAGTAACATAACATAACAACGTAACACCTCTCCCAGACACTTCAAGAAGTGAAACGGTAGGTCTTCAGTACGGAGAAATAAGAGTGAAAAGGAGAAACGTAACATACATAGTAGACGTGGTTATAACTATAAGGGTACCAATTAATAAGACCATATATATATATATATAAAATAAGAATCACTAATAAGACGGAACTGATAAGTAATTACGTCTCTAAACTAATCGTCAATTCTGAATACCGGAAAAACAAATTATCGTCAAGTCAAGTCAAGTCAAGTCAGCGAGTCAGTACAGACTGAGAAACGCTGGGGTACTTAGCGTCGTGCGGTCCGGAGGGACAGGTAGTGGTCGAGGGCCTCAAGTGAGTCTGAACACAAGTAGTTCAGTCACTACGGTAGGTCCGTAGAGTAGGAACCAGCAGGGGAAGAGGAGGACGGGGGTTAGGGAGGGTCGTAGTCTCAGAAAAGGTTACTCATTTGAGAAGCGTATTCCACCGGTTTCATGACTTCGAAGTCGAAGTCGTAGTAGGAAGGTTTCTTTAGAGTCCCGACTAGAGGAAGTCCTACCTGACCAACCTGGAGGAACGTCAGGTTCCCTGAGAGTTCTCAGAAGGGGTTGTGGTGTCTAGTTTTCGTAGTTAAGAAGCCGCGAGTCGGAAGAAGTGTCAGGTTGAGAGTGTAGGTATGTACTGGTGTCCTTTTTGGTATCGGAACTGATCTACCTGGAATCAGCCGTTTCATTACAGAGACGAAAACTTATACGATTGATCCAACCAGTATTGAAAAGAAGGTTCCTCATTCTCAGAAAATTAAAGTACCGACGTCAGTGGTAGAAGTCACTAAAACCTCGGGGGTTTTTATTTCAGACTGTGACAAAGGTGACAAAAGGGTAGATAAAGGGTACTTCACTACCCTGACCTACGGTACTAGAAGCAAAAGACTTACAACTCGAAATCCGGTTGAAAAAGTGAGAGGAGAAAGTGAAAGTAGTTCTCCGAAAAATCGAGGTGAAGTGAAAGACGGTATTCCCACCACAGTAGACGTATAGACTCCAATACCTATAAAGAGGGTCGTTAGAACTAAGGTCGAACACAAAGAAGGTCAGGTCACAAAGAGTACTACATGAGACGTATATTCAATTTATTCGTACCACTGTTATATGTCGGAACTACCTGAGGAAAAGGATAAACCTTGGTCAGACAACAAGGTACAGGTAAAGATTGACAACGAAGGACTGGACGTATATCTAAAGAGTTCTCCGTCCAATCAACCAGACCATAAGGGTAGAGAAAGTCTTAAAAGGTGTCAAATAACACTAGGTGTATCAGTTTCCGAAACCGTATCAGTTATTTCGTCCTTATCTACAAAAAGACCTTGAGAAAACGAAAAAGGTACTAGGTCGTCGACAACCGTTAAACTAGAGACCAAGGAGACGGAAAAGATTTTGGTCGACCTTGTAGTCCCTCAAGTGCCAAGTACATAACGACTTCGGACCGAACCTCTTAAAACTCCTAATGAAATGATCGTACACTCTACTCACGTTAACACGCCATCAGACTTGTAAGAAACCGTAACGGAAAGAAACCTTAACCTTACTTTGGACTGGAAAAGGTCAGGACACCGGTGGAGACTCAAAAAGTTTAAACGACCATATAACTCACGTCGTGAAAGTGTCGTAGTACGAAAGTCCTAAACTTTGTCGAGGTGACCTTAAGGTAGTGGAGGTGATCGAAACAAGCATCACTACGAAAGATTCCGGGTGAACTGAAGTGAAAGGTTCTAAGACCGAGATCTAATCACTAGTGTAGTAGTACTAATAGACCCAGTACTTCTAAAAAAACATGTCAAGAAGACACATAAGAACGGTGGAGAAGAATTATAGAAGACGAAGACAATGCAAGTATGGTAAAGAGAGGAAATAGCTCGGGTAGAAACGTACTTTACAAGGGAACCATAGAGATTAAAAGAACTTCTCTAGAGATCAGAAAGGGTAAGACAACGAAAGGAGATAAAGAAACGCAACTAGCGACTTTTTCCGAAAGAATAGAGAGGAACGAGAAGAAACCTTGAGACGTAAGTCTACGAATACAGAAAGGAAAAGAGGAAACGAAAGCGGAGAGAAGAGAAGTGTCGATAAACATTCCGGAGGGGTCTGTCGGTAAAACGAAAAAACGCAAAGAAAAGGTACCCCTACCAGAACTAGGGACAGAGGACATGTTACAGTGCTTGGAGACAGGTATCAAGTAGTCCGTGAGATAGATAGTCTAGATCCGGAATTTAGATAAAGAGTGAAGGTCACATATCAGTATTCCCTAAACTAAATCCAGTATGGACTTACCAGATCACCAAAAGGGATGAAAAAAGTTAAACTTAGACTTAAACCATTATTCCTCAAGTACAAGACTCGGTGTCAGTCGNAACCGTATCAGTTATTTCGTCCTTATCTACAAAAAGACCTTGAGAAAACGAAAAAGGTACTAGGTCGTCTACAACCGTTAAACTAGAGACCAAGGAGACGGAAAAGATTTTGGTCGACCTTGTAGTCCCTCAAGTGCCAAGTACATAACGACTTCGGACCGAACCTCTTAAAACTCCTAATGAAATGATCGTACACTCTACTCACGTTGACACGCCATCAGACTTGTAAGAAACCGTAACGGAAAGAAACCTTAACCTTACTTTGGACTGGAAAAGGTCAGGACACCGGTGGAGACTCAAAAAGTTTAAACGACCATATAACTCACGTCGTGAAAGTGTCGTAGTACGAAAGTCCTAAACTTTGTCGAGGTGACCTTAAGGTAGTGGAGGTGATCGAAACAAGCATCACTACGAAAGATTCCGGGTGAACTGAAGTGAAAGGTTCTAAGACCGAGATCTAATCACTAGTGTAGTAGTACTAATAGACCCAGGACTTCTAGAAAAAACATGTCAAGAAGACACATAAGAACGGTGGAGAAGAATTATAGAAGACGAAGACAATCCAAGTATGGTAAAGAGAGGAAATAGCTCGGGTAGAAACGTACTTTACAAGGAACCATAGAGATTAAAAGAACTTCTCTAGAGATCAGAAAGGGTAAGACAACGAAAGGAGATAAAGAAACACAACTAGCGACTTTTTCCGAAAGAATAGAGAGGAACGAGAAGAAACCTTGAGACGTAAGTCTACGAATACAGAAAGGAAAAGAGGAAACGAAAGCGGAGAGAAGAGAAGTGTCGATAAACATTCCGGAGGGGTCTGTCGGTAAAACGAAAAAACGCAAAGAAAAGGTACCCCTACCAGAACTAGGGACAGAGGACATGTTACAGTGCTTGGAGACAGGTATCAAGTAGTCCGTGAGATAGATAGTCTAGATCCGGAATTTAGATAAAGAGTGAAGGTGACATATCAGTATTCCCTAAACTAAATCCAGTATGGACTTACCAGATCACCAAAAGGGATGAAAAAAGTTAAACTTAGACTTAAACCATTATTCCTCAAGTACAAGACTCGGTGTCAGTCGAGGACCAGAACAAAACAACTGACATATCTCGAAGAGGTAGAAACCGACGTTTCTTATATTAGTCAGAATAGAGCCACAACTGGTAGACCACTACAGGTACACATCTCAGAAGAGAACACAACAACCTTCTCCCACAAACGATACTGGTCACGTAAAAGAACCGTTTGAATTAATATTATGTATTTTTTGCCCGAAGGACTACCAAATCACCATTTCTTAGAACAGACGGTTCCGTCCTCTACGTCAAAACTAGGAACATAACCCTTCTAGGGGACCTCTTCATTTACCGTTGGGTGAGGTCATAAGAACGGACCCTTTAGAGTACCTACCTCCTCGGACATCCCGATGTCAGGTACCCCAGTGTTTCTCAGTCTGTGTTAACTCTGATTTGTTGTTGTGTTGTTTTTATATATTTATTTTATTCACGGCTCTAGGTATGATTTGGAAAAATTATACTGTAAAGTAAATTACGATATCTTTAATACTTCATCTTTGACACTAGGACTAGAATATGAGTTCTTTGAATCCACACTCTCTACTTTGTCGGATAGTCTGATTTTGGTCTAAGTAGACAGAGGTCCCATTTTCAGGTGAAACGAGACAAGGGATTTTTTTGCAGTAGATTAATATTGGTTTCGTCTTACAAAGGAGACCTTAACAAATCAAGTTGTCAAGATCGATTTGTTCCTATAAGAGTCAGTATGGTTCTGTGTGGTATCTTCTATGACTTTTTACTACAAGTGAGAGAGAGGAACAGAGAGAGAGGAACGGACAGAGAGACGTAGTAGAACGGAGTAGTGACAGAGAGAGAGGAAACGACTATGTGACGAGAAAATAACTGACATTAGTACTTAGAAACTCATCGATTATATAAAGTTGTTTACCGATACGTTGTCATTTTTTTTTTTTTAACGTATTGGATCCTGAGAAATATATTCGGTAAGTTAAAGAACCATGGTTGTTAAGTTTCTTGTGTTAAAACAAGTTTAAACTTCTTTTATAGAAACGATATATAATTTTGTTTCTCAGAAAAATTCCCAATGAATGAATTTCCAAATCTAAAAATATCAGTAAACGAGTCAAGTATTTGAAATCCTTGTACATTTTGTAGAAAAATTATAGACGTGTTCTGACTCACACAGTTTTATTCTGTGTGTTTTTAATGTAGTCTACGGTTTTGGTAGAATTTGTTAAATTCACATTAACTTTCACATTAATTTCGACTCACGGTTTCTTAACTACGAAAACTTGACAACCTCTTCTGAGAACTCTCAGGGAACCTGACGTTCCTCTAGGTTGGTCAGTTAGGATTTCCTTTAGTTGTGACTTGGAAGTAACCTTCAACGATTTCGACTTTGATGTTAGGAAACCGGTGGACTACTCTTGACTGAGTAACCTTTTCTGGGACTACGACCCTTTCTAACTTCTGTCCTCCTCCTCCTCCCCTGCTGTCTCCTACTCTACTAACCTACCGTAGTGGTTGAGCTACCTGTACTCAAACTCGTTCGAGGCCGTCAACCACTACCTGTCCCTTCGGGCCGCACGACATCAGGTACCCCAGTGTTTCTCAGCCTGTTTTGACTCGATGACTTGACTGCACATCATTAAAACCGATTTCTAAAAATCCAAATAAATAAATAAAAATTCTGTACTTTATCTCTGTTAAGAGACTATGTCTTAAAGGGGAAAGAACTTACAGGTATCGTAACGTGACCGGGGATACAAAGGAGTCTCTAATCACTTAGAAATGTGTAAAGTCTTCAAACAAAAACAAAAATCAACGATTTCAGCACAGACTAAGAAAACGCTGGGGTACTTGACATCGGGTAGTCGGACGAGACAGGTACCCTAAAGGGTCCGCTCTTATGACCTGATCCAACAGTAAAGGAAGAGGACCCCTAGAAAGATTGGGTTCCTGACTTGAGTACAGAGGACGTAACCGTCCACTTAAGAAGTGGTGACACGGTGGTCCCTTCGGGAAAAGTCTTCGACCTTCCTTTACTTTTTATTCTTTTCTCACTACGTAAGTATCCGTGACAAATTTCCCGTCAAATTCGATTATAAAACATCCATACTGTTGTGTCTTGTGACTTAGATAAATGACCCAACGGAAAGGGTTTTAGGTAAAGGACAAAAAAAGTTGTACGAGTCACAAAGAGGTGTTGTCAGTTTTTATCGTACCTAATAAAAATTCTTCATAAAATATTTCTATAATTTTTATAAACCCTTCTCACAACGTGACATCCGGAACCAGAGCTTCAGTATTTTACCATCAATTTATAACTACTTCTTCTCATCTCATCCGGGACCTTAATTATGGTGCAACCAACTATTCAATGGAAAAAAGGATAACCGTTCCTTAACAGCATCTTAAATTCTGTCTGAAATGTATCCAGTTTTTTATTTACCATATATATAAAAAAATCTTTTTAGTTCTTTATCTCTTGTACTTCTCACTTTCTTTTATATTTTAATTAAGGAGAACGTATTTCCTCGTCCGATTAATTCAATAGTACTTTTGGTCATTCTTCGAGACTGTGATTACTGAAAGTTAATTCACTCTTCGACTTTATTCACACTATCCTGAAGACTTTGTGTTTGATGTTCACTGATTGACCAGCACGTACGTAAAAAGGTTTTGGATATTACTCTCTTTCAGGTTCAAAGTGAGTTTTCTCTTCCTTTTGGTTTCGATTCTCTACTAAAAACTGACTATTATTCTCCTGAATCATAGACTCCATAGTCAAATGTCAATGTAAAATACGAAGAAAGTCAGAAAGAGATTTGTTGAAGAATAAAATTCGTAGGAATTTCCAGTACTCTTTACAGATTATTTTTACAAATGTAAATACGATGAATGACTCGTCCTTCAATTCAAAGTATCCTTTTCTCGTAGTCCCTACCTTAACAACTAACAGTGACTACGAAAGTCTCGAAGTACGGATTCCTTTTAGAGATAACATCCCTCTAAGTCTAAATTCAACTGTAGAAGGTCTTGACGTCCGCATCATGAATCCTCCTTTTACTCGTCATAGACACCCCAATCAGGATGTATAGGTTTGTACAATTTACTGTCATTTGTAGTTTTAGAGGAAAGTCTTTGTAGTAGAAAAGAGTTATAAGTAACCTTCTTTTCTCTCTCTATTCTCGGACAAGAAAATTTATGTCAGAGTAAAGGTCTTTCCGTCACACAGACTTTAGTGACGATACCGTTCATAATTCGAGTAGACGGACTTTTCTTGTCCGTGTCGACGAAGGGGTCCCACATAACAGTCTGCAAAACTAAAAGTTTCTTGGTTGTCTCGATTCTATGTACATTGGGAAAAGTATTGTCGAGTAGAATCACGAGGTCGGGAGACATGTCAGAAAGAGAGGACGATTCGTTAATCTTACCAGGACTCGAAAAGTTTCGTTACTATGTCTAGCAAAATGGAAATACAGGACTAACGTGTTTCGAGATACCCTTTACGAAGATTTCTCCAATTTTACGTCGGTAGAGGATGTTTCAGTACCACGTCGGGGTTTGAGTTAGAGGACTTCACTTCTGTTTCCTTTCTTTCGTCCTATCTGTTAAACTCTTTTACTATTGCAGCTAAGTTGTTTATAAAGACGGCAGAGGATGAATGGTATCGATCCAGACAAAAGTCGTAACAATAGACATGAAAGGGACGTAATACGGTAACTTATAGATATTACTTGGTCACTCCTTCTCTAACCGACTGAAGATTCCTTTCCGTGCGCTCTAAGGAGAGACGAGGAAAGAGTTTGGAGAGAAGTCAATAAGGGATTTTGACTCAACGACAATTCCAATTCAATACGGTAGAGGTGTTTCTTTCCAGGTTAGACCTGGGTTAAAGTCCAAAGGACGACCTGGAGTCAGGATTACGTACTCTTAGACGTGTGCCGGGGGTTTGACATTGTCGAAGGAGAGAAGGGAGAGAGTGAGTCACTGGTCCGGAAACTGTCACCGGACTCGGCCGAGGGAAGACATAGTAAGACATAGTAATAGTAAGACATAGACATAGTAAGGAAACCTTAACTACCAGAATAGAAAGAGTAAGAAAAGGGTAACAGTGATCTTTCATATCAAAATAATAATTAAATAAAAATGGTAACTTTACAAATTAACTTTAAATTTAAAAGTTCATCCATATTTACCTTCTCCGAACTGGACGAAATAAACTCTAGTTTTTCCTTTTTTTTTGGGGTATGAAAAGCTCTAATTCAGGGGTCCAAGAGAAGACCTCAGACCTGAGTCGTAGGGTCGACCGAAACACGATCGAAGTTCCTGAAACATCCGTTTCCACTGAACTAATCCTCACTTAAACCCGAACATCAAGACCAGTTTATATCACTACGGTAAGATTAAGGTGGTGTCGAGTGTGTTGGAGTTGTGATAATGACAATGTTAAAATGTGTACTTCCTTAAGTTGTCGTCCCTCAAATTCATTAAACGGATTCGAGTGTCTAACGATTATACACCGTCTCAGTCCGAAACTTGGATCCCAGTTGACTAAGGTTTCGGAAATGAGAAATAAAATTCAGTATAAATAGGTCCATATTAAATATACATGATTTTAATTGTGGAAGTTCAAAACGTTACGATACTCCCGAAAAAGAAAGAAAGTGTTTTTAACTAAGAAATAAAAGGTACTCCACTTTAAGTGTAGTGTATTTTAATTGATAAAGTTTCAGTAAGTGTCACGACACGTCAGTGGAGGAGATAGATCAGGGTTTAGTAAACGTCATAGTATTTCAAAAAATATGAGTACGTTTTTCTTTCTTTAATATGTTATACGTTGTTGTATGCCTGGAACTCCCATAACACGATTTACTTTACAGTCAGTATCTTTCTGTTTATCAGAAGGTGAATGTACTTCATAGATTTCCTCAATATTAGTGTCTTAGCTTCGTGCCTTATCACCATTGGTCCCCGATGCCCCCCTTCCCATTTGTTCAATTGATTTCGAAATACGGACAAATAAAAATTCGTGTTATTGACTTATTGACTTACAAGTTTGATGGCGTGTTAACGTGAGTAGAGTGTGTAATCGTTTCGTTACGAGTTTTAAGAGGTTCGGTCCGAAGTTGTCATACACTTGGTTCTTGAAGGTCTACAAGTTCGACCTACATCTTTTCCGTCTCCTTGGTCTCTAGTTTAATGGTTGTAGGTAATCTAGTATCTTTTTCGTTCTCTCAAACTCTTTTTGTAGATAAAGACAAAATAACTGATGTGGTTTGGGAAACTACCACACCTAGTGTTGTTTGACACCTTTTGTAAGTTATGTTTCCTTATGGTCTGGTCAAATGGACGGAGGACTCTTTAGACATACGTCCAGTTCTTCGTTGTCAATCTTGACCTGTACCTTGTCGTCTGACCAAGTTTTAACCCTTTCCTAATGTAGTTCCGATATATAACAGTGGGACGAATAAATCGAAGACACGTCTCATGTAGTACTCTTTACGACCCGACCTACTTCGTGTTCGACCTTAGTTCTAACGACCCTCTTTATAATTATTGGAGTCTATACGTCTGCTATGGTGGGAATACCGTCTTTCGCTTCTTCTTGATTTCTCGGAGAACTACTTTCACTTTCTCCTCTCACTTTTTCAACCGATTTCGAGTTGTAAGTCTTTTACTTCTAGTACCGTAGACCAGGGTAGTAAAGCACCCTTTATCTACCCCTTTGTCACCTTTGTCACCGACTGAAACAAAAACCCCCGAGGTTTTAGTGTCGTCTACCATTAACATAGGTACTTTACTTTTCTACGAATGAGGAACCTTCTTTTCGATACTGGTTGGACCTCTCGTGTAATTTTTCGTCTCTGTAATGAAACGGTTGTTTACAGGTAGATCAGTTCCGATACCAAAAAGGTTATCGGTACATACCTACACTCTCAACCTGGTATTTCTTTTGACTCGTGACTTCTCAACTACGAAAACTTGACACCACAACCTCTTCTGAGAACTCTCAGGAACCTGACATTCCTCTAAGTTGGTCAGTTAGGATTTCCTTTACTCAGGACTTATAAGAAACCTTCCTGACTACGACTTCGACTCTCAGGTTATGAAACCAGTGGACTACATTTCTTGACTGAGTAACTTTTTCTGGGACTACGACCCTTTCAAACTTCCGTCCTCCTCTTCCCCTACTATCTCTTACTCTACCAACCTACCGTAGTAGCTGAGCTAACTGTACTCAGACTCATTCGAGACCCTCAACTACTACCTGTACCTTCGGACCGCACAACGTCAGGCACCCCAACGTTTCTCACTCTGTGATGGCTTGCTGACTTGACTTGACTTGACTTCGTGTTACTGATTCGAGATCTCTAGACGACATGTTGTAACATGGATATCAGTTCTTATTACATAACATATGTTTCGGAACTGGCAATGACTAATGGTATTTAATTTATCAAAAAAAATTTTGTAATCGTTATGTCTGGTACATGTTTGTGGTTTATTTACCTTGTTACTTGTCATGATCTCCTCAATTCTTATTCGTCGACAAGGTCACCTGTCCAGTGATCAGAAGTAATTTCTGGTAGACCGGGTATTACTTCTCGTTTATGACTTTACATTCTTTTTACTTCGTCCCGTGTCTTTGTTGTTTCCTTTTTCGGTCGGGTTAAATTATATCGTGTGTGAGTCACCCGATAACGTCGATCGGTGTAACTACAACCATGGGTCCCTCCCGAGTGTTGTTTTATTTGATCGTCCACCTGTCTTTCACTGGTCCTCAGTCCTCAGTACGGGGTGCAGGTAATACTTCCAGAGGAAAGAGAGAACGGACTGATGACTGTGGTAGATCGGAAATTCAACAAACCTCTTGAATTACAAATAAAAGTGAAAAAAAAAGTTGGGGGGTTTACTTTTGTGTCCCGGACGGTACAAGTTTATATGAATTTTTTTGAACCGTTGTCTTAAAATTTTAAACCTTTTAAGAACGCAGAATAAACTATGCAGTTTATTGACGAGACAAAAATTACTTAGCGAGGGATTAGTTCTATGAAAGAGGAATCAAACACATTGTTACTCACGAGAGAGACTCATACACTTAAAGTTTAATAACACATTAATTAGATTTACTTCCGTTTGAATTTACTTCAATATTTAGATACATACTCAAACTTCTATGTGTTTATCCTCTATTAGGTAAAAAATCTAAATCTATATTTCTCAAAAGATCTTGAGACATTTATCATAATAGAATTCTATCTGGTACTCTTGTACCGAACAAATAAAAATCCATTTATACATCATAGACTTTACCAGAGACATTCCGTAAACAAACTTTAAATACTTCGAGAAAACGAATTGTCAAGAAACACTTCTTGAGCGTATCACACTCAATAAAAACATAAGGTTCAAGATTTGTAGTAATCCTTTATTTAAGTCTCTGTCTCTAAAAACAGACTCTTACCTCTTATTTTAAGAATCTGATATAAAAGTCTCGACCTCCTAAAAAGGACACTACTTAAATAACTGGTTACAAAAAGTGAATTTTTTCTATCACAGAAATTTTCGGTTAAACGATGATGTTTATTGAAGAGATCACAAAGTGTGTTTGTATTGTTTTAAAAAGAACGAGACCCATAAAACATACAGAACCACCTTTTCTTGGACTACTACTATTATTATTTCAATATGAAATATTTACTTACCCTAAATCGAAAACCATAAGGTAATATATATATATACAAATAAAGACTATCTCTAAAGACTGAAACTTTATGTCTACTGAACACGACAACACACTGATGGGATTTCTATCCATACCTTGTGAGTAAGATAGAGGAAATTCCGACATAAACTGTACAAATACTGTGAAGTATCCCTCTCTTACTCCGATTATATAAGTAAAAATTTGACCACTTAAACTCTTAAACTTAAAGAAAAATTCCTCTTTTTACGAAGAAAAAGTCTATTTCAGAGGTTTCTTGGTTTAATATATACTTTACATAGTTTTTCTTAGATAAAACTCATTTTGTCCCGATTCTAGGTCTAAGGACGGGTGAGTCTCAGGGTACTACCCCGACCTTGTACTCTTCGTGTACTCCGAGATTCCTGACGGACTTTTGTGAAACTTTTAGGAACGAAAACTGATGGATATTCCGAATACACTTCGACATCTTAAAAATTTTTTTACAGAAGAATTTCACCTCCTTCACTTTTCCTTATTATAAATTCCGTCCTTTACTCGTGTTATACCAACAGAAAACCCTTTCACACAAACCTTTTAGATTAACTTTAAGTAACACAAATTACTACTTGTCAAGGATCGGACCAGGAGGGCTATGAGTTTACGGATATCTTTGTCACACCCACTTTAGTTAGATAATTCTGTGAATTCCGGACGACTGAGCATGCCATTTCTTAGACGCAAGTTACGTCTTCTGGACCCAAGCTGGGGACCCAACTCTTCTAGTGGACCTCCTCCCATACTGTTGGGTGAGGTCATAAGAACGGACCTCTTAGGGGTACCTGTCTCCATGGACCACCCGATATCAGGTACCCCAGCGTTTCTCAGTATGTACTGACTCGGACATTCGTGTCGTGTCGTCGGTTCGGGAAACCTCTGGAATTCTGATTTGATGACTAAGATGAATCTCTTCGTTTTTGGTTTCCTCTTTACCTTTCTCTATTCGTAGACTTACGTCTCAAGGTTTCTTATAGTTCTTCTCTATTCTTTCGGAAGGAGTCGCCAGTTACGTTTCTTTATCTCCTTTTGTTATCTTACCCTTTCTGATCTCTAGAGAAGTTCTTTTAATCTTTATGTTTCCCTTGTAAAGTACGTTTCTACCCGTGTTATTTCCTGTCTTTACCATACCTGGATTGTCTTCGTCTTCTATAATTCTTCTCCACCGTTCTTATGTGTCTTAAGATACTTTTTCTAGAAGTACTGTGTCTATTAGTGTTACCACACTAGTAAGTGGATCTCGGTCTGTAGAACCTTACACTTCAGTTCACCCGGAAAGCTTCGTAGTGATGTTTATTTTGATCACCTCTACTACCTTAAGGTCAACTCGATAAAGTTTAGGACTTTCTACTACGACACTTTCACGACGTGAGTTATACAGTCGTTTAAACCTTTTGAGTCGTCACCGGTGTCCTGACCTTTTCCAGTCCAAAGTAAGGTTAGGGTTTCTTTCCGTTACGGTTTCTTACGAGTTTGATGACGTGTTAACGTAAGTAGAGTGTACGATCATTTCATTACGAGTTTTAAGAGGTTCGGTCCGAAGTCGTTATGCACTTGGTACTTGAGGGACTACAAGTTCGACCGAAATCTTTTCCCTCTCCTTCGTCTTTAGTTTAACGGTTGTAGACGACCTAGTAGCGTTTTCGTTCTCGTAAGGTCTTTTCGTAGATAAGGACGAAATAACTGATACGGTTTCGGAAACTGACACACCTAGTGTTATTCGACACCTTTTAAGACTTTCTCTACCCTTATGGTCTGGTGGACTGGACGGAGAACTCTTTGGATATACGTCCAGTCCTTCGTTTACAATCTTGACCTGTACCTTGTTGTCTGACCAAGGTTTATCTTTTTCATGTAGTTCCGACATATAACAGTGGGACGAATAAATTGGATACACGTCTCATGTAGTACTCTTTACGACCCGACCTCCTTCGTGTTCGACCTTAGTTCTAATGGTCCTCTTTATGGTTATTAGAGTCTATACGTCTACTGTAGTGGGAATACCGTCTTTCACTTCTTCTTGATTTCTCGGAGAACTACTTTCACTTTCTCCTCTCACTTTTTCAACCGAATTTCGAGTTGTAAGTCTTTTGCTTCTAGTACTGTAGGTCAGGGTAGTGAAGTACCGTTTATCTACCCCTTTGTCACCGACTGAAATAAAAAACCCCCCCGAGTTTCAGTGTCGTCTACCACTAACGTTGGTACTTTAATTTTCTACGAATGAGGAACCTTCCTTTCAATACTGGTTGGATCTGTCGTATAATTTTTCGTCTCTGTAATGAAACAGTTGTTTCCAGGCAGATCAGTTCCGATATCAAAAAGGTCACCAGTACGTACCTACACTCTCAACCTGACACTTCTTTCGACTCACGGCGTCTTAACTACGAAAACTTGACACCACAACCTCTTCTGAGAACTCTCAGAGAACCTGACGTTCCTCTAGGTTGGTCAAGTAGGACTTCCTCTAGTCAGGACCCACAAGTAACCTTCCTGACTACAACTTTGACTTTGAGGTCATCAAACCGGGGACTACACTTCTCGACTGAGTAAACTTTTCTGGGACTACGACCCTTTCCAACTCCCGTCCACCTCTCCCCCTGCTGTCTCCTACTCTATCAACTACCGTAGTGACAGAGTTACCTGTACCCAAACCCACCTGAGACCCTCAACCACTACCTGTCCCTCCGGACCGTACGACGTCAAGTACACCAGCGTTTCTCAGCCTGTATTGACTCGTTGACTTGACTTGACTGACTAAGATGAAATCAAAATATAAGGAAAACAAAGTAATACTGGGAGTCAGAAAGTCAGGAACTCTGTTTTTTGAAGACTGTAGTAGACGATTTTTGATTAAACCATCTATTGGACATCTCTTAATTCCAAGTTGTTACGGTATAAGGACTAAACCTCTCCGTCATGGCTAAATTTGATCTACCAGGACACCAGTCTGGAGAAAAGTGTCAAAAACTAAGTCTTTTACAAATAGGTATTTATCTTAAAAGTACACTTATTCTAGATATCTATCTATTAATCTATTTATATCTATCTACCTAGATATGATTTTTATCTATCTATATGATTAGAAACCCCTTTGGTTTCAAACGTCCACCCTCAAAGTTGAATGGTTATCAAGTGTTCAAACCGTATCATATTCCGAGAGATTCTGGTATATTTAAAATTATTATTTTTCCTATTTTCGTCACTTGGATTCACATATTCTTTAACAATCGTATTTGTACGATTAATACAGTTTAATAAAATTTTACTGATATAATTGGTATATAGGGGATTCTCATAGAACACCACCACCACTAAATCAGAGATTCAGCACAGGCTGTGAACGCTGGGGTATCATAGAATTACCTTTTTTTATCTATATATATCTATACACACAAAAACACACACACAGACACACGAGTCAGTACAGGTTGAGAGACACTGGGAAACCTGACATCGGGCGGTCAGAGGAGACAGGTACGTGTTCTTATGACATCACCCAATAGTAAAGGAAGAGGTCCCCTAGCAGATCTGAGTCTCTAGTGTGGATATAAAGGACACAGAGAACGTGACGTCCGTCTAAGAAATGGGTAACTCGATAGTTCCTTCCGATATATATATTAGTGTTTATTTAGAAACCGACTGGAGTTAAAAAAAAACAATTATTATAAATAGAAACCTATCTAGTTTATTCATTAATATAATAGACCCTTTGGTCAAAAACCATTATTTTGTTTCTATATTTCAGTTTATCTAATTCATAATTAGGACAATAAAATAGAAACTTATACTTTATTGTACAAAAATGAAAAAATGAGAAAGGTTTTATATACGAACAAAATATGTAATTTTTCGAATTGTGAATTGTAGTCAGGTCATCTTTACTTGTAAGAATCCCGAGTCTAATACCGGATATTTACAAAGAATGATTTTACTTAGTCATGAGAAACTTCTTTTTCGAATAAGGTCAAGTCTCACTATTTATATACTCTGTTCACTTTCATCTTCAACGAGTCAGTACAGGCTGAGAAACGTTGGGATACCTAAGAGGACCGGTCTTATGACCTCACCCACCCATCGGAAAAGGAAGAGGTCCTCTAGAAGGGTTGCGTCCCTGACTTGGGTGCAGACGTGACGTCCTCCTAAGAAATGGTTGACTCGGTGTTCCCTTCGGGTTTATATGTTCTATTTAGATTTTATAAAACAGTATAGTCTTCCGTTCTTTAGATAAAATTTTTGTCAGTATCAACAGAGTTTACCTGATTTCTTAGATAGACTTCCCTTGTGGTTGTCTAGTTTCTACCTTATCAAACTTGGACTGTTTCTTATATTAACGTAATCGACTTTGTCGAGTCTACGTATTTTATAGATGACATTGTCTTATTTTTGTATTCGAATACAAAAGTATAAACTTCAAAAGATATCATAGTTGAGTAAAAAAAAAAGTTTACTCATTCATTTCCTTTTTCCTTAGTAAAAATATTTGTCTGACATGAAGTTCTATTGATTTGTCAACTACTCCTTCAAGAAATGTATTCTTAAGGTTCCAATTTATCTCTCTCATGGTACGTCACATCATTTAATGGTAAAGGTTTGACATTATTTTATTACCTAGATCCGTCGGTAACCAAGACTTTGGTTAACCACTTTATGACTACTCTTGAATTATTACTTACTTACTTCAACCGTGGTGAGTGTAGTTGACCAATCAGAATGATAATCATTTGTACCTTGTTAGTTTGTAAAGGAAGAAAGACTACACTATGTTATTCTTTATGTCTTGTGGTAGATACCTCAAAAGAATGGTAAAGTAGTCTTAAATTGGTTAAGAGATCAAAATTTCTACTTACAATCTATATCCTTGTACAATTTTTGTGTTGTACCTTTGTCCAGACGGTTTGGGTATTTCACCCTGTGAGATGTCTTGTTTACTAAACCAATTAAACTGTGCATCTATTGTATTTTTTTACTCTTTTCATCGTATATAGAATTTTTCAACGAATTCTCTATATATTTAGATCAAGTTACGTCCTATCACACAAAAACGACGAAGTTTTTACGACAAGTATTTTATTATAAAAACTCTATTTATCCTTTAAACGAGTAACTCAGTCGTAAATTACTATATTTCCTTTATTATCCGACAATCATACGATTTCGAGCACACCAATATATAAAAATTTGAGGAATATACTATCTGTATGTACGACTTTATAAATGTTTCACAAACCATAAGGGAAACCAAATTAAATACTTTGTTTGTATTTTGTTTATTCATCTGTCTCAACGATTTTTTTATTTGTAACAAATTCATCGTATATAATCCATAGAATGAAATGTATCCGTAGATAAGAAAAACCATCAAGTGTCACCGAAAATTTTTAATAAGGGTGACTATTGGAATTGAGGAATTTTTAACCTAAGAACTTTAAATAAAAAACGTATACTCGTGTTACTTCTTTAGTTAGTATTACCGTTATTATTATCTCTTGAGAGGATTTATTACGGCCTCAGTTCCTTTTTACTTTGCATTTCCTCGTGTAATTTAATGTAATACGTTATACAACTTAATTGTGGAAATTATCTTCTGTTAAAATCGAGAAATCTTTTTGTTATAATTACAGTGTTGTGAACGTTTCTTATTGAGTAGGATATAATGACTAAAATTTTAAAATTAGTCTCCCCTTGACATTTCTACCGTCTCCTTATCCTACCCTTCTGGTGAAAGAGGGAGTGTTTAAGGAGTTTTCTTGTAAAGTTACGACTCGTTTGAGGTGTTTTGTTGAAGACATCCGACCGTCTCCTGTAGTCCGTTGGTCTTTTCGTCTGGTAACAGAAGTTTTTGTCCATCCTTTTTTATATTTTCTGCTTTTTCCTCTGTTTCCTCCACCCCTCCCTCGAGGTAGGACCCTTCCCTTCGGGTAGGACCCTTCCCTTAAAATTCTTCTCTCCAAAGGTTTGTGGTCCTTTGTGAGAGGGACGGCTCAGACACCGCTCGGAACCTTTGTGTCTCCCGTTGTATTGTCCTTCCTTTTTATTTCTTTACTAATTTTGGTTCTCTAATGTTCGGGTGGTCATTGAAGGGTCACCTTTTCGTCGTGTCTGCGGACGTAGGTGGTAACCCTTCGCCCCCATCCCGTCCCTGCGCGCCCTCCGCGCCCGACGTCTCGAAACATTCTTAGCCTGTCCTTGCGGGGTGCGCGTTGGTCTTGCTAGATTGAACCCGATCGTTTGGTCTGACACCCTATCGATGGCGTGCTTTTCGAGCTTGTATTCTGTGGCGGTCCTGGCTCGTGTCTTGTTTCCTGCCTTGCCTTTTTCGGCCGACGTCTGGTAGGGGGCGGCCCCTGTCCGTCGGTCTCGGCATTCCTGACCTTTCCCCGTCAACGTCTGGGCCTTTCTGAAATGAATGGATTGACGTTCGTCCGAGGAAACGATTCTCAAGACCCCCACGACCTGTCAGTGTTAGATGGCGTGCCCCACGCGGTCGCCAGGTGGGTCTTTCGACTCGTCGTCGCCGTCTTTTCCACTGTTCGGCGCCGCTAGCGAGAGCGGTTTGAGGACTCGATGAGCCTGGGCCCTTCTCGTGTTTTGCGTCAAGGTTGACTTAGACACGGAGACTCCCGATGGACTCGCGGCTTGGACTCGTCGAATCTGGCCCCTTCACGTGTGTCGGATCCCGGTCGGAGTTTGCCAAAGGCCGACTCGTAACATCTCGGACTCGCCAAACACGCGACGCTCTTCCCTGTCCAGTTCGTCCCGACTCTGTGACACACGTGGGCTGTCACGATAAACAAACGTCGTAGGGGGGAGGGGTGTCGCGCTTACTTGATCACTCGGATTTTATGGTCCTTTGTCTTCTTCAATTTGTCTCCCTTGGTGGAACCTTCACTAGGGTGTGCCGGGTGTTGTATCCTCTTCCCGGTCTTTATAAAAATGATAAAAATTTTAGTAAGGAAAAAAAAAAGAAAAAAAAAGATTGAAAAAAAATTTTAACAATTCAGAAGATAAAGAGGAGATTAAAAATAAAGATATTGGATGATAATGATAAATTTTTTTTTTCTGAGAAGAAAAAAAAAAAAAATTCCGTTTGTGGTATATATCAGAAACCCACCAACAACCACAAAGACAAACAAACAAACAAACAAAATTATTAAAAACAAAAAAAAGAGAGAAAAAAAGGGAAAAACAAAGAAGGAAAAAGGAAGACGAAGAAAAGAAATTATAACATAAAAACTTTTAGGTTGGAGATGAGATCTAAAAATTAGAAACGAGAATCCAAAAACAACAGTTAAAACATGTAAATTTTTGGGTTTGAAGTGATGGGTTCAAATGGACTCTCGCTCTAATGACCGAACTGGTGAGAGAGGAGGAAACCTGAGAGGAAAAAGAGGTGGTCCACCGGAGACAGAGAAAAGAGGGGGTAGAGAAGAGATAGGTTGAGACACTTAGAGACACACAAGTTCTGTCACCTCTTGTGGATTCCTTGACCAATGACCGTCCTAAACAGAGAGAGGAAGAGTAAGGAGAGAGAATAGGAGGACCGGTGGAGACAGATGTAGGAGGGAGAGGAGAAGGGACATATTGAGGTATTTATGGAGACTCGCCAGGTCTGATATCTCGCGTGTATTCCTTCACTGATGACCGATCGAACGAGAGAGGAGAAAACTAGAGTGACGTAGAGTAAGGTCAGTGGAGATTGATGGGGGAGGTAGAAGAGAAGAGGAACATTGAGTCACTTGGAGAGACTCACAGGGAGTTACACCTCTTTGAAAAGTAGAAATTGGATCTACAAAATAGTAACCACGACATATCTACCTCTTCAGATCTCCGATGACATTTTTATTTTGACTTTTGGTCTTCGTCCTCCGAATTCAGGTTTCGGACTTTTGTAATCTCTTGAGAACTTAAGTCCCTTGTAATTCGTTATGCTCGAATAGTTTACGGAGGTATGGATGTGACTTTGGTTCGAGGTTGGTTCCCGGTTGTTCAAGGTTTTGTTCTGTATGGTGCATTTAAGAGGTCGTTGTGTCCTTGTGAGGGGACGCGAAGTTATATGTCCGTCGAGTTTCAATAAGGTTTTGGAAACTACAGAGTATTGGGTAATGACCAGTGACGTGAGGTCTCTCTTTTTTGGGTCGAGGTGGGTGGTCTTGAGGTTGTGTTCGGAGGGATTGGTCCTTTGCAACTGTTCGGTGACTATCTTGGGGTGGGTGTCACTCCTTCGAGGTATTATTTCTCTTGAGGTGTTTAATGGTCTTATATTTTTCCGGTGGGGTTTGCGTTATATTGGTTCTACTTCTCTGTCTCCTTATGAGTCGTCCATTTCCTTGTCCTCTCAACGGGTGATTTGGTTTGTTTTCTCCTTCTCCATCCCTTAGATGGACTCTTTATTAAGGCTTATAACCATCACTTTTACTAGGTTTTAGAACTTTAGTTTTACCTTAGTGTCTATTTATCGGATCTCTGTTCCTAACTCTTCTACGTTCTTTCCAAATTTTTCCTGGATCTTCTTTATTTTTTCTCAGTTATATATTACTTATTGTGTTATTTACTCTAGTCTTTGTGAGATCTTCGTTGTTTATCATCTTATTGCCTCCGTCTTCTATCCTAATCACTTTATCTTCTATCTTACCATCTTTATTTACTTAGTCTCTCCTTTGTTCTTTTTACTTAATTTTCTTTACTCCTGTTAGAGTCTCTGGAGGTCCTGTTATACTTTGCGAGGTTGTAAGCTTAAGATCCTCAGGGTCTTCTTCTTCTGCTTTTCTTTCTGGTACTCTTTTAGGAACTCCTCTATTATCAACTTTTGAAGGGATTTTACCCCTTTCTTTATTAGTGGGTTCAGGTTCTTTGTGTCTCAAGGTTTATCCTATTTGGGTTCCGCTTTGTGAGGTTCTGTGTATAATTAGTCTAATTGTTTCTAGTTTGTGTTTCTTGTTTATAATTTTCGTCGTTCCCTTTTTGTTGTTTATTGTGTGTTCCCCTAAGGGTATTCCTATTGTCGACTAGAAAGTTATCTGTGAGAAGTCCGGTCCTCCCTTACCGTTCTGTATGAATTTCACTACTTTCTTTTATTGGATGTCGGGTCTAATGACATGGGTCGTTCCTAGAGTAAGTTTATCCTTCCTCTTTAGTTTTCGAAATGTCCGTTCGTTTTCGACTCTCTTACGTCGTGGTGGTTTGGTCGAGAGGTTGTTTACGATTTTCTATAAGAGATCTGTCCTTTGTGTTTTTCCCACATATTTGGGCTTGGGTTTTGTTATTTCATTTACCATTACCCTAGTATGAATAGTTATTAATGGAATTTGCATTTACCCAACTTACGGGGTTGGTTTTCCGTTTCTGACCGACTTACCTATGTTTTTGTTCTGGGGATATATACGACGAACGTTCTCTGGGTGGAGTTTTGTTCCCTGTGTATGTCTGACTCTCACTTCCCGATCTTTTTCTATATGGTGCGTTTATCTCTGGTTTTCTTTCGTCCTCACCGTCATGAGTATAGGCTATTTTATCTGAAATTTTGTTTCCGACACTTTTCTCTGTTTCTTCTGGTGATATATTACTAGTTTCCTAGTTAGGTTCTTCTTCTATATTGTTAATATTTATATATACGAGGGTTATATTCTCGTGGCGTTATACATTCTGTTTACGATTGTTCATACTTTCCCCTTTAGTTGTTATTGTGTGATTATCACCCTCTGAAATTATGGGGTGAGTGTAGATACCTGTCTAGTTGATTTGTCTTTTAATTGTTTCTTTGCGTTTGAAATTTACTATGTAATCTAGTCAATCTGGATTAACTATAGATATCCTGTAAAGTGGGGTTTTGTTACTTAAAGTGGAAAAAAAGTTCACGAGTACCTTGGAAGAGGTCCTATCTAGTGTAGGACCCGGTATTTAGATTTGAACTATTTAAGTTTTTTTAGCTTTAGTAAGGTTCGTAGAAAAGACTGGTATTACGTTATTCTAATTAGAGTTAATGTTCTCTTTTTGATAATTTTTAAGGTTGTATACCTCCAACTTGTTGTGTGAAGACTTATTGGTTGTTTAGTGTCTTCTTTAGTTTTTTCTTTAGTTTTTTCTTTAGTTTTATACGTATCTTTGATTACTTTTACTTTTGTGTTGCACCCTGTGATATTTTCGTCACGATTCTCCTTTCAAGTATCGTTATGTCCGTATNATGTCCGTATGGAGTTCTTTATTCTTTTTTCAGTTTATTTATTGGATTGAGATGTGGATTTCGTTGATCTTTTCCTTCTTCACCTCTTGGGGTCTCAATCATCTTCTTTCTTTAGAATTTTTAATCCCGTCTTTATTTACGTTTTCTTTGTTTTCTCTGGTATCGTTTTTAGTTGGTTTCGGTTTTCGACCAAGAAACTTTCCTATTTATTTTAACTGTTTGGTAATCGGTCTGAGTAGTTCTTCGTTTCTCTCTTTTTAGTTTAGTTATTTTAATCTTTACTTTTACCTCTCTAGTGTTGTCTGTTGTGTCTTTATGTTTCCTAGTACTCTGATGATAGTCGTCAATATACGGTTATTTTACCTGTTGCACCTTCTTTACCTGTTTAAGAATCCATGTTAAAAGGTTTTGACTTGGTCCTTCTTTATCTTTTAGAATTGTCTGGGTAGTGTTCGTGCCTTTAACTTTGACATGAGTCTTTAGAAGGTCGTTTGTTTTCGGGTCCAGGTCTGCCGAAGTGTCGACTTAAGATGGTTTTTAAAGCTCTTCTCGATTGTGGATAGGATGAGTTTGAGAAGGTCTTTTAACGTCTCCTTCCATTTGAAGGTTTGAGTAAGATACTCCGGTGGTAGTGGGATTATGGTTTCGGACTATTTCTACGGTGTTTTTTTCTTTTGATGTCCGGTTATAGTGACTACTTGTATCTACGTTTTTAGGAGTTGTTTTAAGATCGTTAGTCTTAGGTTGTTGTGTAATTTTTCTAGTATGTGGTACTGGTTCACCCGAAATAGGGTCCCTACGTTCCTAAGAAGTTATAGGCGTTTAGTTAGTTACATTAAGTGGTGTAATTGTTTAACTTTTTATTTTTGGTATACTAATAGAGTTATCTACGTCTCTTCCGGAAACTGTTTTAAGTGGTAGGTAAATACTATTTTTGAGAGGTCTCTCGTCCTTATCTTCCTTGTATGGAGTTGTATTATTTTCGATAGATACTGTTTGGGTGTCGTTTGTAATAGGAGTTACCACTTTTTAACTTTCGTAAAGGGGATTTCAGTCCTTGTTCTGTTCCCACAGGTGAAAGTGGCGATGATAAGTTGTATCAAGACCTTCAAAACCGGTGTCGTTAGTCTCGTCTTTTTCTTTATTTTCCTTAGGTTTAACCTTTTCTTCTTCATTTTGAGAGTGACAAACGTCTACTGTACTAGGAGATGTACCTTTTGGGATTTCTGAGGTGGTCTTTTAATGATCTCGATTAGTTACTTATATCATTTCAACGTCCTATATTTTAGTTGTGTGTCTTTAGGGAACGTAAGGATATGTGCTTATTACTCTTTCATCTTTTTCTTTAATTCCTTTGTTAAGGTAAGTGGTAACGTTGCTTTTCTTATTTTATGAATCCTTATATAGATGGATTTCTTTGATTTCTGGATATATATCTTTTGATATTTTGTGACTACTTTCTTTAGTTTCTCCTGTGATTATCTACCTCTTTATATGGTACAAGTACCTAGCCTTCTTAGTTATATCACTTTTACTCATATGATGGGTTTCGTTAAATGTTTAAGTTACGTTAGGGATAGTTCGATGGTCGGTGTAAAAAGTGTCTTGATCTTGTTTATTAAAGTTCTAAACATACCTTTATGTTTTTTGGAGCTTATCGGTTTCGTTAGAACTCTTTCTTCTTACCTTGACCTCCTTAGTTGAACGGACTGAAGTCCGAGATGATGTTTCGGTGTCAGTAGTTCTGTCATACCATGACCGTGTTTCTGTCTGTATATCTAGTTACCTTGTTTTATCTTTCGGGTCTCTATTTAGGTGTGTGTATACCTGTGGAATAGAAACTGTTTCCTCCGTTCTTATATGTTACCTCATTTCTGTTAGAGAAATTGTTCACCACGACCCTTTTGACCAGTTGGTGAACATTTTCTTACTTTGATCTAGTGAAAGATTGTGGGATGTGTTTTTATTTGAGTTTTACCTAATTTCTAGATTTACATTCTGGTCTTTGATATTTTGAGGATCTCCTCTTGTATCCGTTTTGTGAGAGTCTGTATTTAGTGTCGTCCTAGGAGATACTAGGTGGAGGGTCTTAAGACCTTTATTTTCGTTTTTATTTGTTTACCCTAGATTAATTTTAATTTTCGAAGACGTGTTGTTTCCTTTTATATTCGTTCCACTTTTCTGTCGGAAGACTTACCCTCTTTTATTATCGTTTACTTCGTTGACTGTTTGTTGATTAGAGTTTTTATATGTTCGTTGAATACGTCGAGTTAAGGTCTTTTTATTTGCTGGGTTAGTTTTTTACCCGGTTTCTTGATTTATCTGTAAAGAGGTTTCTTCTGTATGCCTACCGATTGTTTGTGTACTTTTCTACGAGTTGTAGTGAGTAATAATCTCTTTACGTTTAGTTTTGGTGTTACTCCATGGTGAAGTGTGGTCAGTCTTACCGACACTAGGTTTTTAGACGTTCGTTATTTACGACCTCTCCCACACCTCTTTTCCCTTGGGAGGATGTGACAACCACCCTTACGTTTGATCATGTCGGTGATACCTCTTGTCACACCTCTAAGGAATTTTTTAACGTTTATCTTGATGGAATACTGGGTCGTTAGGGTGACGACCCGTATGTGTGGCTCCTTTGGTCTTAACTTTCTCTGTGTACATGGGGTTACAAGTAGCGTCGTGACAAATATTATCGGTCCTGTACCTTTGTTGGATCTACAGGTAGTCGTCTACTTACCTATTCTTTCGACACCATGTATATGTGTTACCTCATAATGAGTCGGCAATTTTTCTTAAGTAAACTTAATCAAGACTACTCTACCTACTTTGACCTCGGCTAATATGTCTCACTTCATTCGGTCTTTCTTTTTGTGGTTATGTCATATGATTGTGTATATATACCTTAAATCCTTCTACCGTTACTGCTGGGACATACGTTCTGTCCTTTTTTCTGTGTCTACACATATTGCCTGAAAACCTGAGTCTCCCTCTCCCTCTCCCACCCTACTAAACCCTCTTACCGTAACATTGTACATATGATAGTACATTCTTAGCTTAGCGGTCAGATACAGACTACGTCCTATGTCGTACGAACCACGACCACGTACCCCTACTGGGTCTCTCTACAATACCCCTCCCTCCACTCTCCCCCCAAGTACAAACCCTTGCGTACATGTGGGCACCACCTAAGTACAGTTACATACCGTTTTGGTTATGTCATAACAATTCATTTTATTTCATTTTGTTATGCTTTTTTTAAAAATTAGTTTTAAACGTTACCTCCTCTTTAATGTTTTAAATATCACCTTCTGATAAAAGAAAAAAAAAAATTATATCTAAATAAATAAAATTAACCTCCGATTAATGAAATGTTATAACATAACCAAAACGGCATGTAGTTGTACTCCTAAGTCTCCTTTTTCCACGGGAACTTTACACATAAATCTTTTTATGAAATGAAAACAGGGGACCTTAAAATAAGTCGATCCCTTTTAAAAGGAGATGGTGACTTAACTCTAAACGGTTAGGACAGTGAAGCGAGAACTGAGAGTCCATTACATTTTTGAGTCAGAAAAATATACCCTCTCAGTCATTGTAACTTTACACCAAAGGAAAAGACTGACAGAGAAGGGGGTGAACAGTACCGTTACCACTTTTGTCCTTCAAATGTAACCTGACTATGACAACATTTTATAGAAGTACGACAGATCCTGACCGTCTATTTAATTCGGACAAAACCAAAGTACGTTTAGGGAAACGACATGAGAAGACTGGAGTTAAGGAAACTTTATTTCAGAAGATAAGGAGTTCCTCAACACAAAGGAATCAGATACTGAAAAGACGACACATGAGGTTTCTCCAAGAGACAACCGGAGGACAATAGAGGATTATTAGTTCCCGACTCACCGAGTTCAGGTCGTTATACATGATTATGATCATGTATAACCAAGAACGTAATCAGGGGTCAAGTCAAGTCAAGTCAACGAGTCAGTACAGGCTGAGAAACACTGGGGTACTTAGCGTCGTGCGGTCCGGAGGGACAGGTTGTGGTAGAGGACCTCAAGTGAGTCTGAGTGCAGGTAGCTCAACCACTACGGTAGGTCGGTAGAGTAGGAGACAACAGGAGAAGAGGAGGACGGGGGTCAGGGAGGGCCGTAGTTTCAGAAAAGGTTATTCAGTTGAGAAACGTACTCCACCGGTTTCATGACCTCAAAGTCGAAATCGTAGTAAGGAAGGTTTCTTGTGGGTCCTGACTAGAGGACATCTTACCTGACCAACAGAAAGGAACGTCAGGTTCCCTGAGAGTTCTCAGAAGAAGTTGTGGTGTCAAGTTTGTGTAGTTAAGAAGTCACGAGTCGAAAGAAGTGTCAGGTTGAGAGTGTAGATTCGTCGTATTGATCTAGTATAAAATCTATGTAAATCACTTTAGCATGTTGAACTTTATTATAAAATTTTCATGTGTCTGTCTTTTTCATCAATTGGAAGCTCCTTTAATGATAAACTACTATCGTAAAATAGGGACAACAACAAATCAGTGAGTCAACACAGACTGAGAAACACTGGGGTCTACACCATCAGGTAAGTCGAGGATAGATACCCTAAAGGGTCCGTTCTTATGACCTCACCCAATGGTAAGGGACGAGGTCTACTAGAAAGTTGGATTCCTAACTTTGACGTAGACGACGTAACCGTCCGTCTAAGAAATGGTGACTCGGTGGACCCTTCGGGGTAAAACAGGGACAGATAGGAATAGAAACTTAATACTCTTCTTTGTCGACAGTAGGATCGTAAGATATGGGTCGATTTTATAGAAAGTTATAAATCCCATTTTATTTCTATTAAAACCTCCTCAGTATCTAACTCTCAAGTCACAATAGTTTGAGAACAATTTCCTTATAATGATTACTATATGAATTTATTCTTAATTTGAGTTTCTTCACATTCTTCGTTTCAATTTCTTTTTATAATTTGTAAAAACCAAGTTACTAGAACTACGATCTATACATCTATAAGTATGTTATAAATAAACAGAAAAATTTTAAAAATATGTACATCAGTTCGACAAAAACGGTTTTATTTTAAATAAAGAAAAGTGACTTATAAGTAAAATATAGTCAAACAGAGATGTTTCGTTTTTTTCATTTACGTTATTATATCATTGTATATTTATTAAAGTTGAGGTACACAATTATAAAAAATAATAATTTTTACGTACCTACAGTATTACCTGAGTTACCTGTACTCGTACGAGGTCCTTTACCGATTCCTCTCCCTTCAGACCGTACGACGTCAGGTGCCTCAACGTTTCTCAGTCTGTACTGACTCACTGACTTGTTATTACTGTTTTAGATGGAGTTTCCAAAAAAGAAAAATTGTTAATTTTCTCGATTATTTCCATTTCATACGTTTTTTTTTTGTACCTCGTTTTACAGATTTAAAATTTTGTAAATTTAGACTCACCACCGATATGTTTATAACAACACACAAGACCCTGAGTAAGTAAAATTTTACCTTTGTATTTTCTTGATGTGAAGGTTTCTTATTTCATGTCTTTCCCTTTTTACTATTGAAATGTCACCTCTTTTGACTGTGTGTTGTAGAACAGTTTCACTACTTTAAATTGTAATAGTCACTACGGAACACCTATAGTTCGGGGGGTACTACTAAACTACACTGTCCTAGTGTACATATCTTAAGAAAGGGGTCCGGGTACATCGGAGTTAGATTAGTATTCTATGTTGTAATCTTTCTGGGTGTAATTCCTGTAGGATATCCCATGAGACCGGTCAAGAGGAGTTCTGACGGTTCTAGTACTGTATGTTTATTTCTAGTTCCTTGATAGCCTCTGGTCTCTAACCTTGTCTTTCTCCCGTAAGTGTCATTTTCATTAAATTAAGTTTATTAGACTTCAAATAAATTATTATTATATGGTAACAGTCAAACAATCAAAAATCTTTACATTGTTTCATTAAATTTTACAGTTGGTATCTAACCTATTTCCCATATCTCCTTGAGAAGTTGACTCAAACGTTAATAATACATTTTCAAACAAGTCTTTTTCTAAAATTTTATTTAGTAAAATTTAGTAAATCCATTTACTGTAGAGTAATAAAATCTAACTTACCTGTCATAAAATATAGACTTCGTTTACACTATGTAACCACCACCCTCACCCCTTTTCTTACTACAGGGTAAAACGACCTCTTATACAATCGATGATCGGACTTTACAAATTTATTAATTAGGAGTCTTTCGACATCAGTGAACCTACAAATTATCTTATTGTCTAAGGTACTAAAACAGGTGTACCTTATAAAATTTGAACTTAAGTCAATCCTTTAATGAAAAATAAGGTTGTGTAATCTTCAAAAATTTGATAAGGGTAACGGTGTTACAACTCGTCTAAGGTCTCTTATAAGTCTTTTCATTTTCCGGGAACTTACGACTAGTATCTCATCTTGTGGTGGGTAATGTTGTCGTCTACGGAAAGATCTAATTTCGTCCGTCGACCGTAAAGTGTCTCATGCAACCCCTCCTCGTTAGAAGAATCGTCATAACATCTTTTGACACAAATTTTAGATGTTTACACTTATTTGTAACTATGTCTCTGATTCTTAAGACTATTTCCTTTTACTATTGAGTGGTGTTTGAACGGTCCAAATACCGACACACTCCGTTTTTTTTTATTTCTTTTAAACGTTTCGAACCCACTGTCTCGTCTTCTATTTGTTAATATAATCATCAGGGACAGATTCCAAAACGGTTAAAGAATCTTTTTGCTTAATCTACGTCTCATTCCTAGATCCCTAAAGGAACCATCACGTCACCGATCCTGAAGTCGAGAGGGTTATGACCCCCGGACCCAAGTTAGGGACCAGTCTATTGACCTAAGGTGTCCGACGTTGATTTTCTACGGTGTACGACTCTGATTCTTGGCCGTATGATTACGACGATTCAGTGAAGTCAATACAGGCTGAGACACGCTGGGGTATCTACCGCAGGGTGGTCCGAGACGACAGGGACCCTAAGAGGTCCGTTCTTGTGACCTCACCCAACGGTAAAGGAAGAGGTTACGTACTTTCACTTTTCACTTTCACTTCAGTGAGTCAGTACAGGCTGAGAATCGTTGGGGTACTAGACGTCGGATGGTCCGAGGAGGTAGGTACCCTAAAAGGTCCGTTCTCATGACGGTAACGGAAGGGGCTTCTTGACCGTATCGGTATATTTATTTATTTTTATTCCTAGACTTAAAATTAGACAAATATTTATAGACACAAATTTGTATGATACTATTAGAAATTTAATAAGAAAAAGTTAACAGAAAATTTTTAAGAATTAACTTATTATTACAGTCCATACATAGACATCTACAAAACTATAGTGAAAAAAGGTGACTGTATAGGACCGTGAATCTTTTCACGTGTCGTATTTCGTCGATAATTCATTTATAAACGACTTACTAATTAACTTACTATGGAAAACCCACGGGAATCGGTGAATTCAGAGTTATCATCGTCCCTCACAGACCTAATCGTCCCTTCCTGACCGGTCAAAAACAATCAACTCGAGGACTAGTCAAGGAACGACCAGGGAGTAGAGAGGACTATAGTCACCTTCAGGACAAGAAAGTCCCCTTCATACTAGATGGACCCGGTGACAGAATCAATCGACCTCGACGAAATCGTTTTATGGTTTCTGACTCACCGACTTTGTCGACTGTAAATAAAAGAGAGTCAAGACCTCCGACCTTCTAAATTATAGTCCCACGACGGTACTCACCCAAAACCATTCGGGAGAATATGTACTGACGGGAGACAGACACACGAGAATATGGGAAAGGAAGGACGTACGTACACCTCGTTTCATGTATAGAATGAAAGGACAAGTAGAATATTCCCGAAATTAGTGTAGTACTCCTAGGGTGGGGAAACTAGACCAGATTTGAATTAAAAGAGGGTCTCCAGTGTAAACGTCTATGGTAGTGTAGGTCTCAATATAGAAGTTACATACTTAAAACCAACTTATCTTTGTAAGTCAGGTATTGTCAGTGGAAGACAACGATTGAACCTCTACCTCCCAGACCCGGTGGAAGAAACCAATCCACCCTTCAATATTCTTCGTGATTTATGATACAACAAGAAGTTAGGTCCTGGGAATTAATGAAACCGAAGGTTAAAGACAAAAAGACACAAGAGGACACTAAAGGAGAACGTAGAGGGGTGGGGGGCTCAAAAATAACACCAATCATTTTTCTTTGTCCCTCGTTACTCAGACACGATAGAATAAGGGTCGTCTTCAACGTAAATTAAAACTTCAGGTGTCTTTCAAGTCGATTTAGGGTGGAGAAATGGTGGAGGAATAACAGTACTCGAAGGGTGTTTATAAACTCTTGACGTTCAGGTCACTAAAAGGACAACACTAGGTCTCACATGGTTTTGGTTTATGGGAGTAGATCTTTCCGAGACTCGACTTATAAAATACAATATTTTGATGAATGTTCGAGGTGAAAATTCGATAAACTAACGATAGCATCACCTGAACGATATAGTCTCTTGTTTTTCACCTTTTAACGAAAGTTTCCAGTTAAAACTAGTAAAGACAGAGTGAGTATCCGTATCTTTAACTCAACGGAATAACACCTTAAAAGGAACAGAGAACAACCGTACTAACTCAGAGAATTAAAAGTAAGGAAAATTAAAATAAGTCACTTAATTCAGTAGTAAACACATACACACCTTTACAAGATTGACTCGAATAATACGAACTTTTCCTCACTGCCATTGATAAAACTGAATAATGAAAGGCAAACCAATCCTATTAGTTTGTAAGTCGTTCCCTCTTATTTTCGTGACATCCACCATATTTACTCGTACTTTTTCTCAAAGATTTTTAGAGAAGGTTTATCTCTTGTAAAGGGATAGGGAGGAAAGAAGAAGGGTGAGGTGGGTGTGGGAAAAGGATGAAAATCTGACAAGAATTTGGTCCTTCATTTTCAACACTCACCCTTCCCCTCCTTTCTCACACACACACACATTGGTTGTTACCTTAAGTAAGAGAACTACTTAGTATTACTAACATGATATTAGTGTGTAAAAGTATATGTCAGGACTTAAGGACACGGTCGTAGATGAGGGAAACGTTGACCCTTTCGATCGGAAAAGATAAAGGAAGAGGTCGAAAAGTTTTGTTTGATTATATTAGTCTTTTGATCCCCATAATCTGAAGTCTGGTAGTTTAAGGTCGCAAAACGAATATCCACTCTTTAGCTCTCAGATCTTGTACTATTCTTAATAAGTTCAAATACTTAACAATTACATGCCAATCTTTACATTACGGTAAAGATTGGGATTGTACCCAATCTTGGGTCCCGAAAGTCCGGTCGTAAGAAAAGTATTATGGTACAACAGAGGAAAAAGCAAGACCAGTAATACTCGACAGTACGAAATTATGTATGATAATCCATCCCGGACCTTATTTACTCTCCGATAGAGTAACGACAAACCTTGATATTTTACAGTCTTTTTGTTTGTTTGTTTTTTAACATCACTGTTAAATATCGAACTTTACATTGAGTCACGGATGCTAAGTTCGTTGATCATGACAACCATAAGGAGGTGTGTAAAACAGAAGTAGAATAGAAAAGAACCTAATATTCTCTTATCTCTGTAATATCCTCAACATAAAAAAAAAATTAAATGTAAAGTTAAGGAAGACGACGTCATCCTGTCTCATATTCGGGTCCATGAATTCCCTTCTCTTCCCAGGTTGTCAGTCTGGTGTCTTAATCAGGGGTGGGGGAGACACACGGGTCCAGGTGGACTCTAGTACGTGTAACCTCTATTATCGATAAAATTTAATTAGGAACTTTACCTATAAACACCGAGTCTACTATTTCTTAGACGGACGTTACGTCCTCTAGACCCAAGATAGGGACCCAGTCCTTCTAGGGGACCTCTTCCCTAACAGATGGGTGAGGTCATAAGAACGGACCTCTTAAGGTAATTGTCTCCTCGGACCACCCGATATGCTAGGTACCTCAACGTTTCTTAACCTGTACTGACTCGTTGATTGTGAAATAAAAGTCAAAATATTGTTCTGTACAAACCAAGGTCCGACACATATAATCTTGTTTCGTTAACTACTGTTATAATGACTTTTTCACTTTCACAATCAACAAGTCGACACAGGCTGAGAAACACTGGGGTACCTGACATCGGGTGGTCCGAGGAGACTGGTACCTTAAGAGGTCCGCTCTTATGACCTCATCCAACGGAAAAGGAAGAGGTCCCATAGAAAACTGGGTCCCTAACTTGAGTTCAGAGGATGTAACGTCCGACTAAGAAATGACAGACTTAGTCATAATAAGTCAAGTCAAATCAGTGAGTCAACACAGACTGAGAAACTCTGGGGTACCTGACGTCGTGTAGTCCGAAGGGACAGGTCTTAACCTAGTTGGGGGTCTCGAACGAGTTTGAGTACAGGTAACTCAGCCACTACGGTAGGTTGGTAGAGTAGGAGAAAACAGGGGAAGAGAAGGACAGAAGTTAGAAAGGGTCGTAGTCCCAGAAAAGGTTACTCAGTCAAGAAACGTAGTCCACCGGTTTTATAAACGTAAAGTCGAAGTTGCAGTCAGGAAGGTCACTCATAAGTCCTGACTAAAGGAAATCCTGACTGACCAAACTAGAGGAACGTCAGGTTCCCTGAGAGTTCTCAGAAGCGGTTGTAGAGTCAAGTTTTCGTAGTTAAGAATACACGAGTCTGAAAAAAATACCAGGTTGAGAGTGTAGGTATGTACTGATGATCTTTTTGGTATTAAAACTGATATACCTGGAAACAGTCGTTTCGTTACAGAGACGAAAAATTCTACGTCATAACCAAACAGTATCGAAAAGATGTCACTAAAACCTCGGGTTCTTTTATTTCAGACAGTGACAAAGGTAACAAAGGGGTAGACAAACGGTACTTCACTACCCTGGTCTACGGTACTAGAATCAAAAAACTAACAACTCAAAATTCGGTCGAAAAAGTGGGAACAGAAAGTGAAAGTAGTTCTCCGAGAAATCAAGAAGTGAAAGACGGTATTCCCACTACAGTAGACGTATAGACTCCAATAACTATAAAGAGGGTCTTTAGAGCTAAGGTCGAACACGAAGTAGGTCGGACAGTAAAGCGTACTACACGAGACGTATACTCAATTTATTCGTTCCACTGTTATATGTCGGAACTATATGAGGAAAGGGTTAAAACTTGGTCAGGTAACAAGGTACAGACCAAGATTGACAACGAAGAACTGGACGTATGTCTAAAGAGTCCTCGGTTATAATAATCACCAATCGTTTTTAAACCTTTCACCAAGGTTTCTGAAAGTCTCAGAAATCTTAATCTTTTCAATCTTAATCTTAATCTAAATAAAACTTAGACCATACACTACTTCACCCTTTAGGGTGGAGGGTTTAGGACTAACCATGGGCTCTCACCGTGTTATAACAAATACCTAGTTAATCACTTCCCTTTACGTAGGGTTAAATATTTTGGTCCTACTCTAAATTTTCATGTTCTGGTTCGTGAAGAGGGGGTAAAAGTGTACCTGGACCTATATTAGGACGAACCCACAT
Organism: Capra ibex; assembly: GCA_006410555.1. NCBI lineage: Eukaryota > Metazoa > Chordata > Mammalia > Artiodactyla > Bovidae > Capra > Capra ibex. Next base: position 13,433,449 of record SJYO01052474.1, on the reverse strand, counting down.
ATTCAACACTAGTATCGGTTCACATTGATTTAAGTACAGTTTAATTGTACATGCACTTTCAGTGAGTCAGCACAGGTTGAGAAACGCTGGGGTACCTGACGTATCAGGTACCCTAACAGGTCCGGTCTTATGACCTCACCCATCGGAAAAGGAAGAGGTCCCCTAGAAGGGTTGGGTCCCTGACTTGGGTCCAGAGGGTGTAAACGTCCGCCTAAGAAATGGTCGACTCGGTGGTCCCTTCGGTACAGTTTAATCCCTTTTAAAATAAAGGTCAGTAGACATACAGAAGTCTGACTACCGAAATTACACCTCCACTTACTCCTTGAACACGTCTTTGTGTCCTTCAAAAACTCTTCGGACAACCTCGTCTGCCACCTCACTACGTTAAATCCTTTTACGTCTCCATTCAGACATGTTTTCACAACGTTTCTTTGTTTAACATTAATTACCCTAGAAGAGTCCCTCTGTTTCTGTTAGACCTCTTTATCTTTTTAATTAAAATTCACGACAGACTAGTATTTTGATCCCTTCACAAACAGTTTGACAACTTTTTCAATCACCTTTTCTTCTTTAAGTCATCCTAGTATTATTGATATAAGTTCATAGAATTTCTACTAGTACACTATACTTTCTACTTTACTCCATATGACTCTTACTGTGACTTTTCATCCTGACCCTGATCATCCCCCCAATGTTCCTCTTTATAAAGATACTTGTCCTCTCCTCTTACTACAGATTTTGACTAGTTTTGACATTTGCGGACGAAATCCTCGATCAAATTAGAATAGTGACCACCACGAGTTTAATGTTAAATTGTTTTCGTTGTATTCCCCTTAAGTCCTTATACTCTAAGTATTGGTAAGACAAGAATTACTTGTGGGTATGTGGTTTTAGGTCACCGATACTGAAATATTAAGAGGATTTTAGTGACACCGATAATTCGTGACCCCGATCTTTTCATGGACCGACCGACTGAACTGTAGGTAAGGTTTTTGTCGTCGAGTCACGGAGAACCTTGATACATACATAAAGATATGATTATAAGGTATAATTGACCTGAAAGAACTATCGACTTACTTAGTCGGACGTAAAGGAATCCATTCGATTCCACAACTACAAAATTGTGTGTGTACGTACACACGTGTGAGTCAACGAGTCAGTACAGGTTGACAAACACTAGGTACCTGACATCGGGTGGTCCGAAGAGACAGGTACCTTAAAAGGTCCGTTCTTGTGACCTCACCCAACGGTAAAGGAAGAGGTCCCCTAGAAGGGCTGGGTCCCTAACTCGGACACACAGGAAGTAGAGGACATAATGGACCTCCTAACAAATGTAATTCGGTGGATCCTGTGTCTACCATTCCTTAGACGGACGTTACACCCTCTGGACCCAAGTTAGGGACCGAACCCTTCTAGGGGACCTCCTTCCTTCCGTACCGTCGTGTGAGGTCATAAGAACAGACCTCATAGGAATACCTGACTCCTCGGACCGCTCGATATCAGGTACCCCGACGTTTCTCAACCTCTACTGACTCGCTGATTGTGAAAGTGAAAGGAATACCTATATTGTTTATGGACACCATAGTCATTATAAGGACCACCCTTTGTTTTGAGTGACGTATACCAAGTTTTATCCTCTCATTACTTTCTTGAAGAATGTCTCAACATCCATTTGTTATTTTAAGACTCTGAACGTTATCGGTCCTCCAATAACGATGATGCCAACTATCCTGACCACTCCTTGGTTATGAGATCCTCGGTCACCCTCGACTTGATACCATCTCTGCGACAGGTGACCTGGACATCAGTACCTTCCAGTGTCGATGACGGGTCGACTAAGTCCATTCCTTCTTTGAATGTCAGGGAGAAGAGGGTGTGACAGAAGGAGGTTACAGTGGAAAAGTCGGGTAAGGTAGACTTTCACCCTTACTTTTCTTTCGGATCGATCTTACACCGTCTCTTACTTAGATCTGTCAGTCGTCCTCTCGTAGGTCGATTGGATGTTATGTGTAATTAACTCCACGACGGGAATCATTATCGCACATAACGATCTATAACTAATACGTACACGGAATAAGACCAATAAAAATATATAATAACAACAAGTCAGTGATTCAGTACAAGCTGAGACTAGGGTACTTGACGTCGTACGGTCCGAAGGGACAGGAAGTGGTAGAGACCCTCAAACGAGTTTTAAAAAACATATAAAGACAAAATAAATAAATAAAAAACTAAATACAAACAATAACAACAAAAACATTTTGGAAGTTTCCGTCCAAAAACTAACACTGAAAATATGACTTGTCTGACGAGTAAAGTATCTCCGAATTTCGAATAAAATGAAGAGTAAAAGAAGGGAAAACAAAAAAGATTCTAAAATAAAGGGTCACAAAGAGGAATATGAACAGTGTGTTACGAAGTTTTAGGCCACTGTAAGGGAAATAGTGTTCGAACATAACAATCATTAAATTGAACATAACAATGATTAAATTACTAACTGTTTCTACTGACGATCTGTTTACTATATTTTATTGATATCTACCATCAATTTTAGAAGTTACGGTCGACAAAATTAGTTACCTTGGTAACAATCCTGTAACCTATCTACAATCACTTGTATTCTTTTGGTGTCATTAAAGTTCTTCATTTGTAAAGAATCTTTTATATAGTTTACAATGTAGAATTCGGAAAGTATCAACGAAAACGGTTTGACGTATAAACTTTCTTCATATTTATGTATAAGTATAGAAAACTTCAAAGAGACTGTGGTTAAAAGTGTCTACAAAATACAAAACTGGATGTTTACTGAAACCAAAAGAAGGATCAAATGAAAAAAGTAACGGAAGGGTAAAAAAGAGAGGACAGAAACCAGTATATAAGTAGTGTTTGATATAGAGGATCATAAATCTAAATCTCTCAATAGACTTTAAAGTACCGGTAATGTCTTCTCTCAACACACTTTATGTCTCTTCCTTCAGAGAAAAGTAGACACAATGATGACCTAAGATGATTCAGGTTAGGAGGATAATTCAGAAGAGGTTGGGACAGAAAATAGATTTTATTTTGTTGGGGTGGGGAGGAGGGGGGTTTTTAGTCCAGGAATAAGGTTCCGTCCTCCCTCGAGAAGGAGTCTCTCGTAGAATAACTCTGCGATTTAGAAAGGAGTAAACCTGATACGGGACCTTTAACTTGTGAGAATATACTTCAACAAGACATTACTCGTTCTACCACAAAATAGTCAAACTTCTAACGATATAGTGTAAAAGTGTGAGTTCTTTACTCTTGAATATTAGCTTCTATAAAATTTTGTAGACATCCAGCCTGTAACTATCTCAACAGTAAAGGAGTGTGTAAGTTTGAAAAAAAAAAGGGAGAGAAAAGAAAAAAATTTAAAAACTACCCGAGATACCGTAGATCAGTTGTAGAGTTAGGTATTTATTTCACCGGGTGAGTTCCTATCTTATTTAAAGAACAAACAACAGACTTTTAGTAAATGGAAGACCCTTCTAGTTTTTTCTCGGTCATGTTTTTACATGTACACCCCGAGTTTCGAACCACCTTTTAAAGCATTTACTACACACGAGAGAAAATTCTTCATAATGTAACAATTTCGAGATCCATGATGTATCCAACAATAACATACTTTATTTATGTCTATATCCACTACGACTACGGTACTGCTTCTTTCGTCATGACAAGAACAGAAAGCTGGCATTTGTTACTTGACACGAGAAAAACTATAAACTGTTGACCGTTGTGTACAGATCCTAAGAGTTCTCTCCTCTCTGTTTCTCCATCAGATACGAATTTCGTCTAAAAGACGTATCTCAATGAAAACAAAGACCACCACGTCTCTCCCTCTTGGGTTCGTCTCGGGATCTATGAACGATTCAACTTTTTTGTTTCTAGACTAAAGTTTGTTTATTCAGTCGCTCTTAAAGGTTTCGACCAATAACCTTTTGTCTATCGATACGTCTTCTCAAGGTTTTTAGACGTGTTCCAGGGGGTCTCAGACAACGATTTCTCATTCGTACTGAGCCCACTTTAGATCCGTTTCTTATAGTCTCTTCGATTTTCGAAATGTTAAGGGTTTCAGGTGTATCACGACCCTGTGTAAGTTTAAATAAGACTCATCTTTTAGGATGACCTTGTGGTCCCGTAAAAATTATCTTTAAATTTTTCTCATTTCGAAATCTTTATACCGAATTTTAAGACCTAATTTTTGACGATCTCTAGAGAGGTTTGTTTGGACCTTTTATAGTTCGATTAAACGTTCATTATATTAGTGTCGTTTTTGTTTTAAGATGTATGATATTTCTTTTGTTATTTTAGGTCTGTGAGTTTTTGTATTGTTCAGTCCTTAGTTTTTTTTTAGTAATCCGTATTTATTTCTACTTTTACACTAGGTATCAATCCTCTTTTAAGTCAGTTATCTTTATCTGAGTCTTTCCTCTCCTTAGTTTATTAATCGTCTATTTTTCAAATTTTTTACAAGATATTTATTACAATCTTTAATTCTATACTTATATTGTTCATCTCTTTTTATCTTCTATGTTTTTTCTCCGTTCATGAAGACCATTAGTTTGTATGTAATAAATTTCATTTCTTTTTAGTGACCTATTCAAAACATCGTCTAACCTACGACGACTTTTGTTTTAGATATTTGAGTATCATGTCATTATCTGGATAGTTTTACTTCGTCACTTTCTTTTAACGACTTGTCTCTGAGTCATCATACACCCTTTTATAGTTAATCACATTGTTCATTTAACCTTAAACCTCCTATTACCTTTTATATATTTCTTAATTACCCATTTTAGAAAGGTTTAAACTATGTTTGAGATTTTTGTGTTTAGACCCACGAAGTTTCTTTTTCTTATAAGTTATCTTATGGGTTAATAAGTTTGTATTATCTACGTTTTAATATGATACCATTTGGTATCATTTTAAAGACTTTTAGTCACTACTTTTTCGATAATTTCAGACGTTCTTTTCTTTTATTTTGTCTCAGTAATGTTTGAAAGATAGTCTTTATGTTCAGTATTCTGTTACCTTGATGTAATAATTTCTCTACTTTCTTTTTTTCAGTGGATTTTTATGATACAGATCTCTTTAATAGGAAGGTTTTATTTCTGTTTTATGAAACAGTCTGTGTATTTTAGACTCTTTGAAACAAAGATCTTATGGTATACCGGATGAATATTTAATCAGGTCTCTACAGTTTCGTGGAGTCGAAAAGACAAAACAAAAAATAATAAACAAAACAGAAACGAAAACAAAGACAAAATTCTTTCTTTTACACCTAGGGTCTTTAATTTAATTTCGAAGTATAAGTAGTGACTTTTGTTTTTCAGAAACTTACCTAAAAATCAGTTTATCGGACATCGTGAATCTTCTCATTCACCGTAGAAGTTATCACTCATACTTAAATCTTGTTTCTGTACCGTTTGGTTAAGTAATAAAGGGATGACCAAATGGATTCTCCGTCTTATTCTCGTACCCTGTTCGTGACATATAGAACTAAAAGTCTACGTGGAGTCGTTTAAGAGAGTACTGAGGACACCCGTTTGTCTTTTTTAATAAATAAAAACGTAAGTCATGTAAACTCACGAAAGAATCGACTGGTTTTAATATTATGTTTAGTAACCATTGTCTTCTTCTTTAAATTGTCATATGTTCGAAAAACTATTGACTTTTTTTTTTCTTTAACAATCAACGTGTCAGCACAGACTGAGAAACATTGAAGTACATTACATCGGGTTGTCTGAGGAGACAGGTACCCCAAAAGGTCCGTTCTTATGACCTCACCCGTCGGTAAGGGAAGAGGTCCCTAGAAGGGCTGGGTCCCTAACTTTGACCCAGAGGACGTAACGTCCACCTACGAACTGGTAGACTCGGTTTCATTCTGTAAAGTCAATAGCTCTCCTTTGTCTTTCAGGATAATTTTACAATTTATAAGAAAATATCGTCTTTTTACAGGACGATGATTAATTTATAAGTATGTCTTATTTTAATACCTTTTCAGTGACTAATCTCTTATTTCACATATTTGAGAAAGGAAGACATTGTAGTGAAAGGAATACAGTGATATAAAGAGAAATCAAGACACAGAAGTATAAAATTTTTTTTTCACTCTAAAACCTGAACTTTTAGAGTTCAAGAAAAATGTCAAAGTTATTAGAGAAAAGAATGTAGAGATAAGGACGGGACGTTTATCCAAGTAGATATGGTAGAAAGTTTACCGTAGGGTAAGGTCATAAGTACTGACCTCTTAGCATACCTGTCTCCTCGGACCGTCCGATGTCAGGTATCCCAGTGTTTCTCAACCTGTACTGACTTCACGTGTGTGTACGTGTTTGTGTATGGTGTATGTACAATCGCACGTATATGTGTATGGTGAAAAGATCTAAGGTGTATTGTACACAATTATATACATTGTTATAAACAAAAAGAGAAAGACTGAATGAAGTGAGACATACGGTCCAAGATACAGGTAGATTCAGGGATGTTTATGAGGTTAAAACAAGGAAAAATACTAACTCATTATAAAATAACACTTATATATGGTGTAGAAAAAATAGGTAAGTAGACAGCTACCTGTATGAATGTACAGGACCAATAACATTTATCACGACGTCACTTGTAATCCCACGTACACAGAAAAACTTGACACCAAAAGAGGCCCATATACGGGTCATCACCCGAAGGGAACACCGAGTCGACCATTTCTCTTAGGTGGACGTTATGCTCTCTCGACCCAAGCTAGGGACCCAACCCTTCTAGGGGACCTCTTCCCTTTCCGATGGGTGAGGTCATAAGACCGGACCTCTTAGGGTACCCGATATGTCAGGTACCCCAGTGTTTCTCAGCCTGGGCTGACTCACTGAAAACGAAAGTGAAAAAGCGAAAGTACGGGTCATCATCCTAATGACCCAGTATATCAAGATAAAAATCGAAAAAGTTCCTTCGAGACATGACAAGAGGTATCACCGACGTAGTCAAATGTAAGGGTGGTCGTCATGTTCTCCCAAGGGAAAAGAGGTGTGGGAGAGGTCGTTAATAATAAACGTTGAAAAACTACTACTAGTAAGACTGTACACACTCCAGTGTATCCGTACCCCTCCCCGACCTCTCCCCTCCTTAATCCTCTAACCCCAACTGTATACACTCGATGGTACATATTTTATCGATAACCCTTGGACGACATATCACGTCCCTTGAGTCGAGTCACGAGACACTACTGGATATACCTTCCCTACCCGTCCCCAACCCCAACCCTCCCTTTGAGTTCACCCTCCCCTCTATATATATATATGTGTGTGTGGATATCGGTTAAGTTAAGTAACATGTCGTCTTTGATTATGTTGTAACATTTCGTTGATATGGAGTCATTTTTATAAAAAGATTTAAAGATATTTACCAGTGTTTAGGTAAAACCAGTCTGTGAGATTTCACCTCTTCATTTTGGTGTCTATTAGGACCCTGGGTGTAATTGTGTCATTATTTATATTGAGGTCTATGAAACAAATTTAAACTTTCAGTTAAATCGTAAAATATTATTGAACAAAAACGTTCTAAAAAGACTTCACCAATTTCTTTGGATAATATTTGAGATCCATTTCCGTTTAGAAAATTAATTTGTACGACGTAGACGGATCCATGTGTGACCTACCTTTTAATCTTCCGAAAATTTATAAATTCTCCCTCCTTATATTTAACCATTCTCTTATAATAATCTCTTCTGTCCTACGTATTTCTTATCAGTTTGTATCTAATTAATAAAGAGAGGAGGGAGTTTTATCATCTGTATTAATGGTTTCTACTACTTCAAGTTCCGTACTTATAACGAGGTAGAAATAAAACTAAATGAAGACAAAGAGATTCTTAAAGAAAGTAACTAAACATCTTATAAATAACCATTTTACATTTTCTACACTTCAGACTATTATGTGTGTGTGTGTGTGTGTGTGTGTGTGTGTGTGTGTGTGTGGGTGGGTGGTGGTACTCATGAATACAAAAGGTTTCTCCGGACATCCGGACTTATAATCGGTTCTCCTTTTTGGATCGTTTCATTTTTATAAACCTCTGAAAGTTTTTACCAATGTAACAAAGTTTCTTCTTGTATAACTCTGTGTATAACCTCCTTGTACTTATACATATAACACAGTCATATAACTCGAGTCAACGAGTCAGTACAGGTTGAGACGTTGAGGTACCTGACATCAGGTGGTCCGAGGAGACAGGTACCTTAAAAGGTCCGTTCTTAGGACCTCACCCAACGGTAAAGGATGACGTTCCCTAGAAGGACTGGATCCCTAGTTTGGGTGTGGAGAACACAGAGGACGAAACCGTCCGTCTAAGAAATGGTAACGTTGAGGACCCTTCGGGGTAATCATGTAATGACCAAGAATTTATCGTCAAAATAATTTGTTCTGTTTAAATATTATTAATATAAGAAAGAATAAGAGTCATTACGAATTTATAAAAAATTTTAAGACGTTTATTTTATGATTAGGACCTTTAAAAGAATTAACCCGTGAATCTACTGTGAAAGAGAACAATAGACTAAAGTGACTTCTAAGGTGATGGTGGAGTTTAACATTATTGTAAAGTCGAAGGGTGGACAGTAAATATGTTTTCTTTGTCTTTCTTAATATTCAAAATACTCAACCTTATATTTTGGTTCTCAGAAGGAAATTCTCCTTTGAAAAACTTAGATAATACTTCGGGGTCTTCTTTACCATTGTGAGTTTCAGACCGACTCCCCCATCTTTATTCTTATAATTGAAGGTAACAATTGTAAAGATGAACGTACTAAGTATCCGTCGTTCGGAAGTTGAAACGTTTTTGACTTAAACAAAGAAAGGACTTTGGAAGAGACGGAAAGTACAAAAGACTGAGATACTTACTAGGATTTCCGTACGACGACGCGTATTACACTGACTTTACCAAACCCGTCAGGACTCTGTCCAACTAAAAGCCACCCCTATACCCCTTATTACATTAGAATGTACCATAAATAAATTAGCAAGGGACTTTACCGTGAACAATTAATGAAATTTTTTAAAATGTGGACACTTTTGATACGAATACCCGAAGGGACCATCGATTCTCCCATTTCTTAGACGGTCGTTACGACCTCTGACGTCAAGTAGGGACCCAGTTCTTCTAGGGAACCTCTTCCCTTATCGTAGAGTGAGGTCATTAGAACGGACCTTTTAGGGTGCCTGTCTCCTCGGACCGTCCGATGTCAGGTACCCCAACGTTTCTCAGCCTGTACTGATTCGTTGAAAGTGAAGTGAAGTGAAGTTTTGATATGATACTTTATAAAGTTTTGCAAAAAATCGATTAAAATACATAATAGTTCATATTATTGATAGTGTTAAGATTTTCAGTATTTATAAAGAGGGTACAACTCTAAACACTACAACACCGTCACATATGTCCACATAATATTGTACTTCGAGTCTTAAACTTCTCCAGGAAACCCCAGTACCCAGTGGTACAGGGAACTAAGATACGAATTGGACCGTAGTAGTGGGTGATCTAAGAAGTTCTGACTTTGGGTTCTTAAAAGAACTCAATGAGGAGGTATGGAAGATACCACCACTAAATCAGAGATTCAATACAGGCTGAGAACACTGGGGTGCCTGACATCGGGGTGTCCGAGAAAACAGGTACTCTAAAAGGTCCGGTCTTATGACCTCACCTTAAAGGAAGAGGTGATGGAAATGGAGTATTATTCAATAGTTGATGTGAACCAACATTGAGACTTCAAAATTTTCCCCAGGTTCCACCCTAAAACAAGTATTTTGGATGAAAAGAGAAAAATCTATGAGGTTCAAAGAGTTTGTACACTCATATCTGTTTCCTACGTTATTGGTTTACCCTGCGTCCTATAATGCACCGACAATAATCACTACAAGTGGCTCATAACTGTCGAGAGGTCGAAGGTCCGAGTTCCGACTTGACGTGAAGGTGTGGTGTAAAACTTTAATTCAGAAAGAAATTCGTTACTTTAAACCCCCTTCACTGTCCATAGAGAAGGGTGACCTCGGAAATTTTAGGTTACTCCCTAAACGGCATAAGGGAGAGTGAAGATAATACTAGACCTTTCGGATCCGACTGTATTTCGAAATTATAGGGTCGAGGGACTCGTTGACACTACTCGTCTGAGGGACAGTCGGGTGTGACCCGTATCTGTCCTCATCATATATATATGAAACCATACAATTCGATGATTGTGAACCTCTAATAAATAAAAACTGTCATATTCGGGCAAGTAGGACTGACTATAAATAGTAAATTGACTGTCAACTCGTTTACGGATTATACACAGAAGGACGATACGAGGTACCTCTCGGAGACTCCACTTTTATCTAACTTCTTACCACCGGATTCACTTCAGAGAACAAAGAAACTGGCAAATCATATTTTACAGTCACTGACGTCTCCTTTGATTGGTAGTCGGTGGACTGGTTTTTTACTGTCCCGGTATGGATACAGGACTGATTATAAGTAGGTTTGGTATTTTGTCCTGAGAAGACATTTTTAAAGTAGTCACAAACGACAATTAACTACTGAAAATGGAAGAGGGTGTAGAGTAACAACCCCGGATATATAAGTCCGTACAACCACTTCTTTACCTTATTACCGACCTGGAGTTTTCCTCGAGATTCAAGATAATGAACCTTTTCTAAACGACCGAACGAGGATCTCTGGTTTGAGAATAATTCCATCATGCACTTTCTACTTTCATGTAGTACCGAGAACAAGTAATTCCGTATTCTTGAAATTTGTGATTTATTTACATCAAACCCGAAGTGGCTACTGAAGCGTGATTTCTTCTTTTCACTTTCACTTTCCACGAGTCAGCACAGGCTGAGAAACACTGGAATACCTGATATGTCAGGTACCTTAAGAGGTCCGGTCTTATGACTTCACCCACCGGAAAGGGAAGAGGTCCCCTTAGAAGGGTTGGGTCCCTAGTTTGGGTCCAGAGGACATAACGTCCGTCTAAGAGATGGTCGTCTCGGTGTTCCCTTCGGGTTCATATGACCTCACTCAACGTCATCTCTTAAACGGACATTACGTCCCCTGTATCCTCAACACCCAAGTCCAAACTAGGACCCAGTCCTTATCAGGAACCTCCTCCTTTACCCTTGGATGAGGCCATAAGAACGGACTTTTTAGGGTACCTGTCTTCTCGACCCGGCCGATATGAGGTTTCCTAGAGTCTCTCAACCTGTCATGACTCACTGACTCGTGCACGTACAGATCACAAGGACCTAAAACTGTCTATTACAATCGGTAGAGACGAAAGAATCACTCTACAATCTTCGGACATTGTCCTCTATTGACATTTACACCCACCTTTCAAAGAAGGAAGGATGTCCTTTTATCTAAGTAAGAATTTATCTTCCTATTACGAAGGAAGAGGTTAGCGAGAGTTTAAATAATTATAAAGAAATAGGAACGAAGGTGATTTCCTTAAGCGAGGTAGTACAATGGAGTAAACTTAATATGACCATCTTAAGATAGTCTGAGGGACTCAAGATGTCAGAAACCAGTCACGAAATATAATGTTGGGGCTAACTACAAAAAGCCTTTTACGTTTAGTTTAGGAAGTCTTAGAATTTTAGGAGTCACGATAGAGTCTATCCTCAAAAATTACAAGAGGGAGAAGAGGAAACGGAATAGTACGTGCTGGGTCATTATGTTAAACGACGTTGACGTGATTCGTAAATCAATAAATTCTCGTGATGAGAGGGAGACCCGGTAACGTACGTGGTAGGGTCAACGAAGGAAAGTGACTGACAGATGATTATTAAGTCCAAAGTTTAAATGTACGGAAAAGAAGACCTTTTAGAACCAATTGACGATATACGTTTTTAATACTGGGGGTTTTTACTAGGACCATGTTAGAGTATGAACTTCCCAAAATAAAGAAAATAGGACTGACGATAGGACACTTCCGGATCTCCACCAACCGTATTCGTTCCTTATCTTATATCCCCTTTTTAATCTAAACAGAAAGGATTATGACATATGACCATCCTACTACCTACTATGGACTCTCATGTCTGGACATCTCTATTTCCAGTACTTCCAGGAGAAGTCAATAAATTTTCATCGGAACCGGATTGCTCCAAGTGTTCTGGTACGGATCGTAAGGTGTACCTCCCAATACCATTTTCAGAACATTATTATTTGTGTAAAAAGATCAGAATTTTGAAAATTCAAAGGATTTAGATTAGGTAAGAGGGTTGATGTAAATTAAATACGAGGTTTAAAAGAGAGACATAACTGAAAAGGGGAAACTAGGTGTTTATATGAGTACAATAGTTTTTATTTAGTAAAAGAAGTTAAACAATGACAACTTCAATAACAGAGAGGATAGAAGGAGGAAGGAGAACAGTGGTGTGGGAAACTATCTTATTTAACGTGGTCAAGGAAGGGTGTGAGTTGTAAATGAGTAAAGAGATAGTTCTTACGAAACTGGGGTGGGAGTCGACCACTAATTGACTGAGAGTCAACAGTCCTATGAAGTACAAGTGTCTACCTCTCTGTATGAGAGACGGTCACAGAATTGGGCTAAAGTGGTATCATATACTACCACAATTATAGAAAAAGACTTTAAGAGAGAGAAAAAATTTGAGGATTCTAGTCATGATAAAACTAAGATGAAAGAAAGTCGGATGAAGAGGACCCTTTTATTAAAAGGTAATGAACTTTTGTTTAATATGAAACCGAGATAAAAAAAAAGTGACAGGGAATTTATTCAAGAATTTTATGGAAGTATCAATACAAAGATCTGTGTTGAGTCAATTAATTTTTATATATGAAGGACATACTACTCGTGACCCGATCTTAATTACGCTTCTACTCAATCTAGATCAGGAACTAATAACTTTTGAGGGAACCTCCTAGACTAAGTCATCAATAGGTTACTGTGTACTCTTAACAGAAAACTTGCTTTCAGGGTCAACTATTCTAAGTTCTTTTTGACTAGACCTTATCATCAAGAATTTGAAGTCACAGGGATTCGTAGTGAAATCCTTGAATAATTTTATCTTCTAAAGATCCAAGATAGAAAGACATCAGTCCAAATCATCTTAACTCTGTCCCAAGTCTGTGACCTTAAAAATAATTTAGGGGTGGGGTTTATCATCCCTATACTTTTGTCAATACATTCTTTGTAACCAACTTACTTTGTAGTCCACCTTCTTGCCTACCGTTTTGTGTAACATTACTCAGATCTGTTTTTAAAACAGAGCATACCAAGATAACACGAAAGACGGAAAAAGGAAGATCTTCAAATTGTTACTCAAGAAAGTCTTCCTAACTTAATCAAATACCCTTGGGTTCCAGGAATCGACTATGGTTCTCGTAATCATACGTCTGAGTGGATCTATTTGAGTCTGTACTTTTCCAGAATAAGGATAGGTCCTTCGAGGGTGACAATATATCAGTTGATCCTTGACGTAATGGGGAGGGTAGATAGAATATTTATACATCTCACCATTTTCGTCCAAGGAGGAGGACCTCGTGTGAGGTCCATTCACCGAGTTGATGAGGAAGGACACCCTACTACTTCCGAACCTCCTATTGTATATAGGTTGATGAAATAGACGGACGTTTAAAGGGATCATTCACATAATATAACACAAAGACTCGGGGACCATTTTGGTAACGACTGGTGTCACCTGTATGGTGTAATCGGTATACCACTATTCCTTGCCTACTTCCTCAAAGACGTCCGGTAGGATTTCTCAGTGGGAAATCCACCACGTCACCATTTCTTAGACGGATATTTACATCCTCTACGGTCTCTACACCCAAACCAGGGGCCCAATCCTTCTAGGAGACCTCCTCCTTTACCGTTGGGTGAGGTGATAAGAACGGACCTGTTAGAGTACCTGTCTTCTTGGACGGTCCCGATGTCAGGTACCCCAACGTTTCTCACCCTGTACCGACTCGTGCGTGTGTCCGGTACGATCAACACCTTGTTGGAAGGCCCCTATTATTGTCTAGTGGTTCTACTGACCACTGGTCTACTGGTATAACCGATAGTTTGTGTTGTCAGAGTCTCACTGGTTCAGGAACCAGTCTAACTTTACGGAAGATGGACCCAGAAACAGAATAAGTACTCGACAGTATAGACATCGAAGAGATGTGGTACTTTAGAGTTCTCATTTTCCTAGTAGACCCATAAGATATTTTTCTCAATTTTTTTTTCTACATTTTTACCCGTTCGTCTGTTGATATTATTCCGATGATCATCTGTCAAAGTCGTCTCGAGCCCCTCTAGGTCGTCCTCTCGAACGTGTGTCTCAGTTGTGTATGTCGGTTTCTTTGAATAAGACACCGTCGATGAGGAGATTCAGACCTCCCACCCCACCTACCCTTATATCGACGGGTCTTGTCTGAATTCTCTTTATATACCTCTTCTAGTCATTCTTTAGTCACATCTCGATCCTGGTCCAAGAGTGGGGTCCGAGGTAAAGGGTGACAAGTAGAGTCCGAGGTAAAGACTAAAGGGTAGGACCCCTCTCCGGAAAAAATTCCGGAAGAGACGACCTCCAAGATTTGGATATCAGTCAATAAAATAGACCTGACGGAACGACAAGAAAACAATCTGACATATTAACTAAATCTGAAACTCAAGGAATTTAGGTCGTGATCACTCTCCTATCCAACCAACCTACTCTAGTGAACTGGGGACGACTACCTGAAATAACGTAAACCGGTCCCCGTAACGACTCTTTACTGACATTAAGATTTTGAACGGTGTCAGTACGTTAACTTTGTTATGGTGAAAGGTCCTCATCTCTTTAGTTAGTCAGAGATATATCTTCTGAATTACGTCCGTCCCTACAATATCTTGTGACAAAGTGTCAAGTTGTTGGACCAAACTGATGAAGTGGTTTTTCTCAGTGATCATGAATCATGAAGTGACGCCAAACAGTCCAGATATGTCTCTTCACAGATGACAACGAAGTTGTCACTGTATATAGTATTTCCATTGAATTGTTCAGTGTAGACAATGACTTTGAAACACACATAAGAACCTAGTCGAAAAAAGACACGAGGAGGTGTCTCTTCCCATTTGATTCAAACGGAAGAAAATCGTTCCTTGTGACTTGTATGTATGACAGGTTTTGGGGCGTCGATCACAACATAACAGTTACCCAACCCTTTTGGTATTACACTTAATAAACAATTTTAGGTCGTACGGAAACATAATGGAAAATTTGTAATTAAGAAGTAAACTTTAAAAATTTATTTGTGTTTTTCTTTCTATCATATAATTTGGTGGTATACATATAGAATATTATAGTTATATGTGTAAGAATTATAGTTGTAAATGATTGTGAGACTACAAGGATAAAGTAAATATGACAGTACAAAAAAAGGGGACTGTTATAAAATTCGCTTAAAGTCCACTTATAAGTATTATAAAAATCTAACCGGGGTGGTTGTTTTGACGAACGTAAACGTACGGTAAGTCCGTATCAGTTGATTTTTACCTACCTGGAAAGTATTACTGTTTTTAGGTTCCAGAAGAACTCTGAGATTTACTATAAGGGGTCGAATAATTCTCGTTTGATGACCGGTACGTCGGTGGTGGATTTTGCTTTCACTGAATGGTAGACTAACCGGAAAAACCCTCAAAATGATATCGGTTCAGTGGTATATCGATCGGTTCTAGTTTACCCTAGGAATTTTGTTCTTTAGAACCTTTCAAGGTCCATAGTCATTGTGTTCGGTTCAGTACAGGAAACGGAGGTGATAGGGAAAGTCTGAGTCACAATATTAACAACAGACACCCATCAGAATTTCTACCAACCACGAGAACGGACACTCTGTCGGTCATGAGTGACCGGGAATAAAAAACTTAACTTTCTAAAGGAGGGTAACGACTGATCATGGATTGGACACCTGAGACTTACTGTTGGATAGGATTTTAGAGTATGAACTTACGTTTCTTGACTGAGTGACCTTTGCTGGGACTACGACCCTTTCTAACTTCGTCCACCACTTCCCCTGCTGTCTTCTACTCTAGCAACCTACCGTAGTGGCTGAGCTACCTGTACTTAAACTCGTTCGAGGTCCTCAACCACTACCTGTCCCTTCGGACCGCACGACGTCAGGTACCCCAACGTTTTTCAGTCTGCACTGACTCACTGATTTGACTAACTGTCTTGACTAGGATTTTAGTATGAGAGGGACAACCTTTGAAGTACTGAAGAACTGGTGTATAAGTAGAAAGTCGCCCAGCAGAGACTTGGATTCAGGTATTTAACTTTCTCGAGGGACTTTTGAGGTATACTTTCACTCACAGATAAGTTTCGTTTTGAAAGGACCCTATCTTGGATAGGAAAATAAATTTCACCCATGATGACTAGACACTGGATGTCAAACATGTACTACCATACTTCAAAGACTCGGAGAGAGACGAGGCGTAAAAGAGACAGTCTTCCATATGTAAATGTTCCGGTAGTTGATCCCAGTTCTCACACTGGATCCCAGGTCCCTCTTGAAAAACCGAACAATCGTGGTACAAGACCTCTTCCGCTACCGTGGGGTGAGGTCATGAGAACGGACCTTTTAGGGTACCTGTCTCCTCGGACCATCCGACGTCAGGTACCTCAGCACTTCTCAGGCTGTGCTGACTCGCTGAAGGGAAAGTGAAAAGTGAAAGTACGTAACCTCTTCCTTTACCGTTGGGTGAGGTCACAAGAACGGACCTCTTAGGGTCCCTGTCCCCTCGGACCACCCGACGACAGATACCCCAGTGTGTCTCAACCTGTACTGACTTTACTGAATCGTCGTCATCGTCGTCGTCGTGGTACAAGAGTGGTCGATTTGATTAGAAGAGTCTTCCTTTGTTATGTTTATCCAATATTTTTTTTTTTAGTACGAATTTTTTTGTTTATGCCTTGTCATCACCTTGTGTCTTTAAACCTCAATCTTATGAACTCGAGTACCGAATCGGGACACCAAAGTAACACATGACCGGTTAAAATAGGGAAGAAAAGGTAGGTTCAAAAATCCTTCACCAGACACGATAACCAGAAGTAAATCAGTGGACACCGAGTGGGTTTAGTTAGAACTATGTGTGAAGATAGACACGGTAGAATGATTTTCACGAAAGGGTTCGAGTGGTAGCATAAAAAATAGTTCTCACTGAATTGGTGAAGTCCTGGACCAGGGAAACTGGGGAGATTGGACGAGTTTTGATAGACCCAAAAAACAACCAAAAGGTCCAAAAAAGGTGTTTTTAGTCAGAACGAGAAAGAAAGAGAGAGTTGAAAGAAAGGTATAAAAAGAAAAGGTCCATAAAGAGAAGTCTATAAAGGACAAAAATGAAAATTATCAGACGGACTAATTGAATTAGAGAAAGGAATGAATACGTTTGTAACTGTCTTGATTTTACATCAAAATCATGTCCGAAGACCAGAGATCCAAAGATATAGGTTGAGATGAACTTACAGGGAAACTCGTAAGTCTTCGTGGGATACCGTGTTCCATTGATAAATATCAGGAGTGTCACTTACTTAGGTACCAAATATTGGTTGGTATATGGGAAACAGTTTTACACTGTGTTATTGAGATATAACGTCCAAGACGTAAATGATTTATTCTTAAAATCGTTATAGTTGGAATGTCCTAACACTTTCAATCTACTTTACAACGTATACTTATCTAAAACTATGATATTTTGTAATTTTTTTAAGTTAAATCTCGAGTTAGGAACCAATGTTAAGAATCAGTTATGTTTACACAAATGTAAAGAGTTTATACAAACCTAAAGTATTTTAAACGTACGGGGATCTTCTCTAGGCGACCTAGTAACTTTTTCGTTCTCTCAAAGTCTTTTTGTACATAAAGACAAAATAACTGATACGGTTTTGGAAACTGACACACCTACTGTTATTTGACACCTTTTGAGAAGTTCTCTACCCCTATGGTCTGGTGGACGGAACGGAGAACTCTTTAGACATAAGTCCAGTACTTTGTTGTCAATCTTGATCCGTACCTTGTTGTGTGACCAAGGTTTATCCCTTTCCTCATACAGTTCCGACATACAACAGTGGTACGAATAAATTGAATATACGTCTCATGTAGTACTCTTTGCGACCCGACCTAATTCGTGTTCGACCTTAGTTCTGCCGGACCTCTTTATATTTATTTGATTCTATACGTCTATTGTGGTAGGAATACCGTCTTTCACTTTTTCTTGATTTTTCGGATAACTACTTTCACTTTCTCCTCTCACTTTTTCAACCGATATCGAGTTGTTAGTCTTTGATTCTAGTACCTTAGACCAGGGTAGTAAAGTACCCTTTATCTACCCCTTTGTCGCCTTTGTCACCGACTGAAATAAAACCCCCCGAGGGTTTAGTAACATCTACCACTGATGTCGGTACTTTACTTTTCTACGAATGAGGAACCTTCCTTTCATTACTGGTTGGATCTGTCGTATAAGTTTTCGTCTCTGTAATGAAAGGGTTGTTTCAAGACAGATCAGTTCCGATACTAAAAAGGTCATCAGTACATACCCACACTCTCAACTTGATATTTCTTTCGACTCACGACTTCTTACCTACGAAAAGTTGACACCACAACCTCTTCTGAGAACTCTCAGGGAACCTGACGTTCCTCTAGGTTGGTCAGGTAGGATTTCCTGTAGTCAGGACCCACAAGTAACCTTCCTGACTACAACTTCGACTTTGAGGTTTGAAACCGGTGGACTAACTGCTCGACTGAGTAAACTTTTCTGGGACTATGACCTTTTCTAACTTCCGTCCTCCTCTTCCCCTACTGTCTCCCACTCTACCAACCTACCGTAGTGGTTGAGTTACCTGTACTAAAACCCACTTGAGACCCTCAATCACTACCTGTCCCTACGGACCGCACGACGTCAGGTACCTCAGTATTTCTCAGTCTATGCTGACTCGTTGACCTGACCTGACTTGACTTGACTCTTCTCTAGTTGGGTCGCTAGTGAAGGTACCAGACTTTTGTATTCATTTTTGTCTTCCGTACATCGATTCGGTAATGTAAACTCTTGTCTTTACGTTTGTTTTCGTTCTAATGTAACTTAACGGATATGATTACGGGTTCATGCCCGTAATCTATATACGTATACTAATAGTCAAGTCAAATGAAGTCAACGAGTCAGTACAAGCTGAGAAACACTGGGGCACTTAGCGTCGTGTGGTCCGGAGGGACAGGTAGTCATCGAGGGCCTCATGTGAGTTTGAGTGTAGGTAGCTCAACCACTACGGTAGGTCGGTAGAGTAGGAGACATCAGGGGAAAAGGAGGAAGGGGGTTAGGGAGGGTCGTAGTCTCAGCAAAGGTTAGTCAGTTGAGAAGCGTACTCCACCGGTTTCATGACCTCAAAGTCGAAATCGTAGTAAGGAAGGTTTCTTGTGGGTCCCGACGAGAGGAAGTCTTACCTGACTAACCTGGAGGAACGTCAGGTTCCCTGAGAGTTCTCAGAAGAGGTTGTGGTGTCAAGTTTTCATAGTTAAGAAGCCGTGAGTCGAAAGAAGTGTCAGGTTGAGAGTGTAGGTATGTACTGGTGACCTTTTTGGTATGGGGACTGATCTGCCTGGAAACAACCGTTTCATTATAGAGAGGAAAAGTTATATGATAGATCCAACCAGTATTGAAAGGAAGGTTCCACATTCGCAGAAAATTAAAGTACCGACGTTAGTGGTAGACATCACTAAAACCTCGGGGTTTTTTATTTCAGACTGTGACAAAGGTGACAAAGGGGTAGATAAAGGGTACTTCACTACCCTGGTCTACGGTACTAGAAACAAAGAACTTACAACTCGAAATTCGGTTGGAAAAGTGAAAGTAGTTCTCCGAAAAATCAAGGAGAAATGAAAGACGGTATTCCCACAACCATAGACGTATAGACTTCAATAACTATAAAGAGGACCGTTAGAACTAAAGTCGAACAAGATATATATATATATATGTATCTTATATATACATATTATATTCGTATAATATACATATATGCATACACATATATAAATACACACATATATATATATATACACTGATTAAACCTATAGAAGGACAATGTTTATTCAACACTTGTTTCGTCGTATTTTCTTGTCGAAAAGGGAAATATAAGTAGAAATAAAAAAGGAGGTCTGATGTGTCGACAATTTCATCTTTTATTCCGCTTACATGATGTAAACTTTCGAAAGAGACGTCCTACTGAGTCAAGACCAATAACAACTAAGATAAAGAAAACCAATCTCTCGGGGATCCTCCAATTAAATTTCAAAAGTCCTTTAGTCACATAAGTGGAGAGTTAAATGACGAATTTATTTATAGTTTTCTCAATTTACCAGTAGAACATTCACGATAATCCAAGTCTTTTACTGGTTCGTTTTGTGTGACAGTGGAAA
The DNA here is from genome assembly GCA_006410555.1 of Capra ibex. NCBI lineage: Eukaryota > Metazoa > Chordata > Mammalia > Artiodactyla > Bovidae > Capra > Capra ibex. Next base: position 13,413,010 of record SJYO01052474.1, on the reverse strand, counting down.
TCGTCATGTAACAACACTTCGACTATAAAAGTTCCATTTTGGATGAAAAAAATAACTAATCTCGTCCAGGGACATAAAGACATCTGTGTCTCTCAACTTCGATCCCTGTAATCTAAGAAGATGTGAAGGACACGGTGTCCTATAAACCAGTCCGGGTAGTTTGACGTCTTCGAAATATCAAAGTAAACATACCCAGTCAGTTGAGACTCCAGGGATATCATAAGTCCTTTTTTGACAGAAACTGGATATCATATCAAGAAATTAAGACCTTTTTATTTTTTATTTAAATGTTAATATTGAACTTACCGTAAAGTTCTCGTACCGTTCAATATAAAGTACTTTTCAAATATTCCCACATCACCTCTTATTTCAAAAAGAAATAGGAGAATTCAAGACATAGAACCTAGATGTTTAATGTGACTGTATATGTCTAATTATCTTGTCAAATAATGATACGTATACCTCAGAAGTATTTTTTTCCATCACTTTTAAGTTTCTTTACCAATCTGGGTCGTGGAATACATGGTAAATTTCTTTCTTATTATTTGAACACCTCTCCACTGTTCTGTTTCCTTTTCCCCGAATCCGAAAATCGTTGACATTTAACATCCTTCCATTGTATAACCTTCCTGTGATTATTTTCTTTTAATCTCCATGGTTCCCTTCTAAAGTACGTTTCTACCCGAACTATTTCCTGTCTTTACCATCCCTGGATTGTCTTCGTCTTCTATAATTCTTCTCCACCGTTCTTATGGGTCTTCTTGACATGTTTTTTCTAGAAGTGCTGGTTCTATTAGTGCTACCGCACTAGTGAGTGGATCTCGGTCTGTAGGACCTTACACTCCAGTTCACCCGGAATCTTTCGTAGTGATACTTGTTTCGATCACCTCCACTACCTTAAGGTTACCTCGAGAAAGTTTAGGACTTTCTACTACGACACTTTCACGACGTGAGTTATACGGTCGTTTAAACGTTTTGAATCTCCACCGGTGTCCTGACCTTTTCCAGACAAAAGTAATGTCAGGGTTTCTTTCCGTTACGGTTGCTTACAAGTTTGATGACGTGTTAACATGAGTAGAGTGTACGATCATTTCATTACGAGTTTTAAGAGGTTCGGTCCGAAGTCGTTATACACTTGGAGCTTGAAGGTCTACAAGTACGACCAAAATCTTTTCCATCTCCTTGGTCTCTAGTTTGACGCTTGTAGGCGACCTAGTACCTTTTTCGTTCTCTCAAGGTCTTTTTGTAGATAAAGACGAAAGAACTGATACGGTTTCGGAAACTGACACACATAGTGGTATTTGACACCTTTTAAGACTTTCTACACCCTTATGGTCTGGTGGACTGGACGGAGAACTCTGTGGATATACGTCCAGTCCTTCGTTGTCAATCTTACCTGTACCTTGTTGTCTGACCAAGGTTTATCCTTTTCCACATGCAGTTCCGACATATAACAGTGGGACGAATAAATCGAAGATACGTCTCATGTAGTACTCTTTGCGACCTGACCTTCTTCGTGTTCGACCTTAGTTCTAACGGTCCTCTTTATAGTCATTGGAGTCTATACGTCTACTGTGTGGTGGAAATACCGTCTTTCACTTCTCCTTGATTTTTCGGAGAGTACTTTCACTTTCTCCTCTCACTTTTTTAACCGAATTTCGAGTTATAAGTCTTTTGCTTCTAGTACCGTAGGCCAGGGTAGTGAAGTACCCTTTATCTACCCCTTTGTCACCTTTGTCACAGTCTGAAATAAAAGGACCCGAGGTTNCGTCGGTACTTTAATTTTCTACGAATGAGGAACCTTCCTTTCAATACTGGTTGGATCTATCATATAACTTTTCGTCTCTATAATGAAACGGTTGTTTCCAGGCAGATCAGTCCCCATACCAAAGAGGTCACCAGTACATACCTACACTCTCAACCTGACACTTCTTTCGACTCACGGCTTCTTAACTATGAACTTAACTATGAAAACTTGACACCACAACCTCTTCTGAGAACTCTCAGGGGACCTGACGTTCTCCTAGGTTGGTCAGGTAAGATTTCCTCTAGTCGGGACACACAAGAAACCGTCCTTACTACGGTTTCGACTTTGAGGTTATGAAACAGGTGGAGTATGCTTCTCAACTGACTAACCTTTACTGAGACTACGACCTTCCCTAACGCCCGTCCTCCTCTTCCCCTGTTGTCTCCTACTCTACCGACCTACCGTAGTGGTTGAGCTACCTACACTCAAACTCACTTGACGCCCTCAACCACTACCTGTCCCTCCGCACCACACGACGCTAAGTACTCCAGCGTCTCAGCCTGTGTTGACTCGTTGACTTGACTTGACTTATTTTCTTTTTTCAATAGATGATTTCGGGACAAATACGTCCGAGGAGATACAAAATAGAGACAACTATCCTAAGTAAGTGGGGAAGGACCATAACCCTTCCCCCGTGGAAGAGTTTTCCTTCTCTGATAAACAGGTTAAGAACCAGAAAAAAAAAAACAAACCATATATATAAGGAAAAGTTGAAAAAAAGGTAATAACTTTACATCAATTAAATGTTACAACACAATCAAAATTCACATGTCGTTTCTCTAAGTATATATATATATATGTATATAATAAAAATTCTAAGAAAAGACAATATCCAATAATATTCTATAACTTGTATCAAGGAATACGATATGTCATCCAGTAGTAACGAATAAAATATATATCACTATAAATATAAGAAGATTTTAACGTCTTTCTCAAATTGAGGATATACTAAGGAAAGGGGTAGGAAAAGGTAGAGAGGTAAGGTCCTGAATAAAAAGTAAGTATAAAAGAGACAAAATAAGGTCTTTATAAAAATAAGAAAACTACGTTCAAATATAACTGTTAGTTAAATATAAATCAAACATGAATATAATTATATGAAATTTATTCATTACTCGAAGTTGTAATAGTAAAGAAGTAATTTTATACCCAAATTAACCCCAGTGATATAGGAGGAGCCCTCCGTTTGTATTTGATCACTACCTATAAGTCTGAACTTTAGGTTTCCGAACCAAAACCCAAGACCGATTTCGACGAACAAAACCCGTTCAAGGTAATTAAGTGACGTAGTGTGTTAAAGTCATTTTTTTTACTCTCTTTTATACATGTAAAAACCTAAACACTTCTAATATATTTTATATCATATGTCTTCATAAACCCTTCGATATTTTATAATAATACGATAAAGAAGAAGAGAGAATTAAGAACTTATGTCGACAACCAAAGAGTCACAAAATTCTCCGTTTTATCAAGAATTGACAAGACATTTTGACGGACTGGAGTATTTTATACACAAATTTCTGATAAAGATCCGGTCACCCTTGGGATGGATAGTCCCTGACCATTTATTAGTACCCGAAGGGACTACCGAGTCGACCATTTCTTAGACGGACGTTACGACCTCTGAGTCCGAGATAGGGACCCAACCTTTTAACGAATCTCTTCCCTTACCGATGGGTGAGGTCGAAGAACGGACCTCTTAAGGTACCTGTCTCCTCGGACCAACCGATGTCAGGTATGTCAGTGTTTCTCAACCTGTACTGATTTATACCTTCGTCTTTTTTTTTGTAGGTAACTTAACACTACTATGGAGAAGGTATATTTCATTATAATAATAAAGAATTTTTGAACACAAAGGCCACAATTTTGTCTCGATTCGGAAAGAGATCCCGAAGGGTGCACCACGATCACCAATTCTTAGACGGACGGTCACGACTTCTAAGTTCTCTGTAGCCAAGCTAGGGACCCAGTCCTTCTAGGGGAACTCATCCTTTATCTTTGAGTGAGGTCATAGGAACGGACCTTTTAGAGTACTTTTTCCCTCGGACCACCCGACGTCAGATACTGTGTTGGCTCATTGATTCACGCGCACGTGTGTGCGCGTGTGTGTGTGTGTACTCGTAAATAACTTTTACTAATTTCAACTTTAACTATGACAACCTTGTTTCAGGACAACCCTCTAAAAGAGGAGAGGACTTCTACTCGGTCTGTTAATAAGTGTGTCAATAAATTACATTTATATATGAAAAGATAGTTGATGCACTGAGAAAAAGTAACACTACTTGATGATAACGTACATGCAGTCACCGTCTCAAGGATCACTACTACGACAACAAAAAGGAGCAGGGTCTAGTCCCGGCTCTGATAAACAAGTAAGGTCTCCTCACTTCTACGACTGTCTAGTCTACGACGGTCGTCGATAGACAGTCGAACCTCTACCCCCCCACTACGAACCGCTGCCCCGACCCCGAGTTCGTCGACAAAGTCGACGATAAGTGAGACCTCAAGTCCCGTACACAGAATGTGATGGACAGAAAGTTTCTTAAGTCGAAAGATATAGTCTTTCTAGACATTTAGGGTTTCTTAGGTTTCCACTTTCTCTCGTCATGTTTAATATTAATACGAACTAAAAATAGACACGGGGTTATCCTCCGAGTGAGAATAAATAAGACGGGAAAGGGACCCGTGTATGTTTAACGACCTCAGAGTCGACGTATGTGAATGCGATCTGTCTTCGTAGTGTGTAGACGTCATTTCGGTGAGTGTCACACAGTCTTATAGAACGTCGTGACTTCAACCACACAAAATTACCTTTCTTGTGGTCTGGTCTTAGATTTACTATACCGAATCTCAGGACTGAGACACTACCTAACCGATACACTGGAACCCGTTTATAAAAGACAGATCTGGAGTCATAAAAGTTAACTTTTTAGTCCACCAACACCATCCATTAACGACTTCAAGCAAAATCGAGGCTAAGACACTAAAGACTTACGCACACACACACACACACGAGTCAGAGAGTCAGCACAGGGTGAGAAACACTGGGTACCTCACATCGGGTTGTTCGAGGAGACAGGTACCTTAGAAAGTCCGTTTTCATGACCTTACCCAACGGTAAAGGATGAGGTCCCCTAGAAGGACTGCGTCCCTAACTTGGGTACAGAGAATATAGAAGACATTACCGTCCACCTAAAAAAATGGTAACACGGTGGACCCTTCGGAGTACTAATATTATTGTCGATGTAAATAACTCGTGTATAAAAACCGACCTATGACCAGGTTAACCATTTTTAATGGGGAGTTTTGTCAGAAAAGTACTTTAATTCACGACAGTAACTAAGTATTTTCTCCCTTTCTTTTTCACTTTCACTTTCAGTGAGTCACCATAGGTTGAGAAAAACTGGGGTACCTGACATCGGTTGGTGCGAGGAGACAGGTACCTTAAGAGATCCGTACTTATGATCTCACCTAACGGTAAGAGAAGAGGTCCCCTAGAAGGACTGGGTCCCTGACTTGGCCCCAGAGGGTGTAACGCCCGTCTAAGAAATGGATGACTCGGTGGACCTTCCGGATTTTCTCCCTTCACTACGATTTATCAAAGTAGTTTCAGGACAACCATTCCCGTCTTGACCATAAGTTTGAATAAATGTAGAAAATGACCTCAGTCTCGTAATTCCACGGAACTTTTGTTAAAATTACCGAGACATCTAGACCTGGAGTTTTTTAGGTCTAACAGGATCTTAATGAATGAATAAAGACCTTAAAGTCATTATAAAGATTTCAAAGATGATAATCCAAGACCGAGGGTGTTGTTGTATCACAACTCAAACCTGAGGGACTCCAAACTCTCCGTGAAAATACTAAAGGAATACAAAATAAATACTTCTTTTATTGAAAACGGAACGACGGAACACTTGTAGAGTCAAACCTTATGACAAATATTTGATTGTTTCACCTCTAATTTTAATTAGAATAACAATGTATGTGAACGTACAAAATTAGACGTTATATTCCAATTATGAACGACTAAAAAATTTAATAACTTTCGTACTCTACCTACTCTTTCATCTTATTTATCAAGGTTTATTATTAACAGTCGAAAAACTCCTTATTAACCGGTTGTTTATAATAAATAGAGAATACAAAAACGAAGGACGATTCTTCTTTTTCCTTTAGTATCTACAACCTTTCTTTACCGTCCGAAATCCCCGTCTAAAATGTCACCGGAGATTAAAGAATCACTGGTAATTACTAAATCAAGTTAAAAGGTAACCAGAAAAGAAAACACTTTTACCATCTACTATAGAAGGAGTGTCGTGTTTCTATGTTATATGTCTCAGTATTTCATGTGTTTCCATATGGAGAGAGAAACTAATATAATTATCGGAAGAGTACTCTGGGGTAAAGTGGTTATAGACAAGGAGATGTAATGAATAACTTAGTTTTAATGGAAATACTAAAGTAATGAAACAAAGTCGAAATTTGTAAGTTAGTAAGGAGAAAAGGTCCTCCTCGTTTGAGTGTAAGAAGACGAGTGGTGTGTTCTGGACACGGTTAACTTGACCTCACAGAGAAGGGCCGATACGTACAACACAGGCAGGAGTACACTATTAAACCGAAAAGGAACGAAAAGACTTACTGATGAGCGGGATCCATCAGTTTATTTCGAAAGTCACCGGTTGAGTTCGATCTTAGCTGACCAAAATGTACAGCAAAGGATAGACGGTCAAAAGACAGAGGAGAAAAGAAAGATTGACTGTTCGAGAGGAGCAGAAAATCCTAGATTGACTTAAAAGTGGAGGGCATTCTCCAAAGGGAAATAATACGGGTAGAAACGTACTTTTCAAGGGAGTCATAGAGATTAAAAGGACTCCTCCAAAGATCAGAAAGGGTAAGATAAGACAAGGGAGATAAAGAAACGTAACTAGTTACTCCTTTCGAAAGAATAGAGAGAAACGATGAGAAACCTTGAGACGTAAGTTTTCCTATATACAAAGGAAAAGAGGAAACGGAAAACGAAGAGAAGAAAAGTATCGACAAACATTCCGGAGGAGTCTGTTGGTAAAACGAAAAAATGTAAAGAAAAAGAACGCTTACCAGAATGTGACAGAGGGTATGTTACAGTGATTGGAGGTAGGTATCAAGAAGTCCGTGAGACAGATAGTCTAGATTAGGGAACTTAGATAAACAGTGAAGGTGACATATTAGCATTCTCTAGAATAAATCCAGTATGGACTTACCAGATAACCAAAAGGGGTGAAAGAAGTTAAATTCAGACTTAAACCGTTATTCCTCAAGTACTAGACTTGGTGTCAGTCGAGGACCAGAACAAAAACGACTGACATATCGCGAAGAGGTAGAAACCGACGTTTCTTATGTTAGTTAGACTAAAACTATAACTGGTAGAGCACTACAGGTACACATCTCAGAAGAGAACACAACAACCTTGTCCCACAAACGGTACTGGTCACGTAAGAGAACCGTTTCTACCCGTGTTATTTCCTGTCTTTACCATACCTGGATTTTCTTCGTTTTCTATAATTCTTCTCCACCGTTCTTATGTACCTTCTTGATATGTTTTTCTACAAGTAATGGGTCTATTAGTACTACCACACTAGTGAGTGGATCTCGGTCTGTAGGACCTTACGTTTCAGTTCACCTGGAATCCTTTGTAGTGATACTTGTTTCGATCACTTCCATTACCTTAAGGTCAACTCGATAAAGTTTAGGATTTTCTACTATGACACTTTCACGAGGTCAGTTATACGGTCGTTTAAACCTTTTGAGTCGTCACCGGTGTCCTGACCTTTTCCAGTCAAAAGTAAGGTTAGAGTTTCTTTCCGTTACGGTTTCTTAAGAGTTTGATGGCGTGTTAACGTGAGTAGAGTGTACGATCATTTCGTTATGAGTTTTAAGAGGTTCGGTCCGAAGTCATCATGTCCTTAGCACTTGAAGATCTACAAGTTCGACCAAAAACTTTTCCGTCTATTTTGTCTATAGTTTAATGGTTGTAGACAACCTAGTAACTTTTTCTTCTCTCTTCAACGAGTCAGCACAGGGTGAGAAAAGTTGGGGTACCTGACATCACGTGATCCGAGGAGGTAGGTACCTTAAAAGGTCCGTTCTCAGGATCTTACCCAACGGTAAAGGAAGAGATCCTCTAAAAGGACTGGGTCCATAGTTTACGTCCAGAGGGTGTAACTTCCGTCTACGAAATGGCAGACTTGGTGGTTCTGTTTCTGTAGATGAAGACGAGATAACTGACGTGGTTTCGGAAACTTACACACCTAGTGTTGTTTGACACGTTTAAGAAATTCTCTACCCTTATGACCTGGTACACTGGACGGAGAACTCTTTGGACATACGTCCAGTCCTTCGTTGTCAATCTTGACCTGTACCTTGTTGTCTGACCAAGGTTTAACCCTTTCCTTATACAGTTCCGACATATAACAGTGGGACGAATCAATTGGAGACACGTCTTATGTAGTACTCTTTACGACCCGACCTACTTCGTGTTCGACATCAGTTCTAACGATCCTCTTTATAGTTAGTGGAGTCTATACGTCTACTGTGTGGTGGGAATGCCGTCTTTCACTTCTTGATTTCTCGGAGAACTACTTTCACTTTCTCCTCTCACTTTTTCAACCGATTTCGAGTTATAAGTCTTTTGCTTCTAGTACTGTAGACCAGGGTAGTGAAGTACCGTTTATCTACCCCTTTGTCACTTTTATCATTGTCTGAAATAAAAAAACTCGAGGCCTCAGTCACGTCTACCACTAACGTCGGTACTTTAATTTTCTGTTAACAAGGAACCTTCTTTTCAATACTGGTCGGATCTACCGTGTAATTTTTTGGCTCTGTAATGAAACGGTTGTTTCCAGATAGATCAGTTCTGATACCAAAAAGGTTATCAGTACATACCTACACTCTCATCCTTATATTTCTTTCGACTCGTGACTGCTTAACTACCAAAACTTGAGACCACAACCTTTTATGAGAACTCTCAGGGAACCTGACACGTTCCTCTAGTTTGGTCAGGTAGGATTTCCTTTAGTCAGGTTTATAAGTAACCTTCCTGACTTCGACTTCGAGGTTATGAAAATGGTGGACTACGTTTCTTGACTAAGTACCCTTTACTGGAACTAAGACCCTTTCTAACTTCCGTCCTCCTCTTCCCCTACTATCTACTAATCAACCAACCTACCGTAGCGGTTGAGTTCCCTGTACTCAAACTCGTTCGAGGCCCTCAACCACTACTTGTCCCTTCGGACCGCACGACGTCAGGTATCCCAACGTTTCTCAACCTGAACTGAGACGGTGACTTGACTTGACCTTACACCGTGTGTGTAAAAGGGTTATTGAGAATGTGACTTTTAGTCTAAAAAGTTACGTAATGAAAAAATTTTACGGTTTTCAAACAGTAATATTAAACCATCCTTCATTAAACGGTCTTTGGGTACAACTCAAAGACAATCCGTACACCTAAAAACATGATGACCTTTTGGACTTCCATTTTACTATATCGTCGAGAAGACTTCTGTAAAGAACAACAGAAGACGAACAAGAACAATACAGATTGATACAGATGGTCACACATGTGTGACTCGTAAAGGATGAGATATGGTTCGTTAGAAATAAGGTATTTCAATACCACAAGGGTTGTGTGAGATCCGAGACTGTCTCATTAAAAGATAGGAGTCAGTGTCACTAAACGGAACGCGTATACGTGTCTCCCTGACAACCTTTTAGTCGTGGACCAGTTAACGTCGGACCGAACACAGTGGTAGTGGTTCTCGAATCATTAATATCGTTTAAAAAGAAGTCATAAAAAGTAGCTCACGAAAATTTACTCGTACTAGTAAACTTTTAAAATCTTGTCAAGATGTTAAACCTGTAGAAATCAAAAGACATATTTGTTCGAAATAGATATAAAACAGAACGGATCGCGGTAACAAAAAGATAGTAATTACTAGTAGTGTCGTAGTCCTTAATCTGTATCATATTATCCCCAATTGTAATGATAAATCTTTAACCACTTCTATTAAGACTCTCTTCTGTAACCTACTGGACACTAGAAACTCCCAAAGAAGTACATTATATTGATTTTGGTTACGAACTGAGGATTTAGGGTTCACGACCACAGATTTGATTCACTAAGATTAAGAAGATATCTTGAAGTAATCGGGATGGGGAAAGAGGGACGAGTTGGTTTAGTGTTTAACAAAATAAATATAAGGTATACAGAAATATAAAAGGGGAAGTATAGAAAGGAGGAATGAAAACAAGAAAAATCCTAGATAGAGTTATAGATGGTGGAACATTATGAAATTCATAGAAGAATGAAACGACTGACGAAGGTTTGATGATTGAGGAGGATACGTCATATGGTAAAAGGACGGACCCACCAGAAAGTAACAGTATGTAGACTGACACTACGAAACGAATGATCCGTTAAAGGATAGTGGGATTCTCTGGTGTGAGAAATCTTGTCTTCTCACTTAGTAAGAAATTGGGACAAATGAAGAGGTCGAACGTCAGATTAATAAGGAATGGGGAACGTGTGAGTTCGACCAAATTCTTTTCCGTCTCCTTGGTCTCTAGTTTAACGGTTGTAGGCGACCTAGTACCTTTTTCGTTCTCTCAAGGTCTTCTTTGTAGATAAAGACGAAATAACCGATACGGTTTCGGAAACTGACACACCTAGTGGTATTTGACACCTTTTAAGACTTTCTCTACCCTTATGGTCTGGTGGACTGGACGGAGAACTCTTTGGATATACGTCCAGTCCTTCGTTTACAATCTTGACCTGTACCTTGTTGTCTGACCAAGGTTTATCCTTTTCCACATGCAGTTCCGACATATAACAGTGGGACGAATAAATTGAATATACGTCTCATGTAGTACTCTTTGCGACCCGACCTTCTTCGTGTTCGACCTTAGTTCTAACGGTCCTCTTTATAGTTATTAGAGTCTATACGTCTACTGTGGTGGAAATACCGTCTTTCACTTCTCCTTGATTTTTCGGAGAACTACTTTCAATTCTCCTCTCACTTTTTTTAACCGAATTTCGAGTTGTAAGTCTTTTACTTCTAGTACCGTAGACCAAGGTAGTGAAGGACCCTTTATCTACCCCTTTGTCACCTTTGTCACAGTCTGAAATAAAAGGACCCGAGGTTTTAGTGACGTCTACCATTAACGTCGGTACTTTAATTTTCTGCGGATGAGGAACCTTCTTTTCAATACTGGTTGGGTGTATCGTATAACTTTTTGTCTCTATAATGAAACGGTTGTTTCCAGGCAGATCAGTTCCGGAACCAAAAAGGTCATCAGTACATACCTACACTCTCAACCTGACACTTCTTTCGACTCACGGCTTCTTAACTACGAAAACTTGACACCACAACCTCTTCTGAGAACTCTCAGGGAACCTGACGTTCCTCTAGGTTGGTCAGGTAAAACTTCCTCTAGTCGGGACCCTAAAGAAACCTACCTTACTACGATTTCGACTTTGAGGTCATGAAACCGGTGGAGTACGCTTCTGGACTGAGTAACCTTTTCTGGGACTACGACCCTCCCTAACCCCCGTCCTCCTCTTCCCCTACTGTCTCCTACTCTACCGACCTACCGTAGTGGTTGAGTTACCTGTACTCAGACTCACATGAGGCCCTCGATCACTACCTGTCCCTCCGGACCGCACGACGCTAAGTACCCCAGCGTTTCTCAGCCTATACTGACTCGCTGACTTGACTTGACTTGACGTATGAAGTTCAGTAAGCAGGACAGGGGAAAGTTAATAGAATTACTTGTGTACTCACACAAAATTTCCGACAAGTGACCTCATAAAACCATAGACTTTAGTGAAGGGGTACCAGAGGGGCTACGACAGAATTTCCCGGTTGAATATTTATAATTTACAAACAAAAAACAGAGGTGTAGGTGTGTAAGGTCGGTGTCTAAACCACAATGAAATTCTTATGGAGACAAGCATATAAATACGTAGTGTGTTTTTAATAAAGTACTGACGTTCTTAGTAACTACAGTTCTTTAAAAAGGACACTTAAATTTCCTTCTTTAACGTGAAAGCATACAAATTGTTTATTTAGGTTAGAACGTGTCTTCTAAAAATGTAACCTATCCTTTCGTACAAAAGTTCAAACAAAACACGAAATGAAGATTCAATAATTTCATACATTTATTTAAAATAAGTGAAACGAATTCAAGTTGTTGTTTTAGTGTGTCTTATAGGTTAAAATTTGCAAGATAGGTATCATGTTCAAAAAAATTAGTCAATAAATCTTTTATTTTATTTCGTTTTATTTCATTTTTAGTCAATAGACCCATTGATATAAATTATACAGATGAAATTTCTCCACCTAACATACGAATCTAGAGATTATAATCGTTCGTGTGACGGTCGTCATTCATAACAACACAGATGTCAAGGACTGTCTATAAGTGTCTATGACTTCACCTTCCCAGTCAAGGTTGAAGAACAACTAAATGCGATCGTCATAAGATAATACCAGTTTGTTGTCAAAAGAATTGTGTTGAAAGAATCCTGAGAAAGATAAAATATTCCCGATTAATTCCATATCATACAATCTACCATACTGAGTGTTTAGGGCGAATTCACCTGTAAGTGTTTGAAATTTCAGAGTCAGGTACCGATCACTTATTTACTCCCGTGACGGAGTCAGAAAGGAGTAACAACGTAGGATCGAAGGTACTTCTCTAAAATGAAAGGTATCACTGTTACGGTGACAAACAGGTACAAGGATCATTACTGTGGTCAAAGAGACAGAGACAAAGACCGACAGATAGGGAGACAGACGGAGAAAAGGAGAGACATGTGTGTATATGTGTGTGTTGGTGTATAAACATATAGACTGTGGAATTGTCCAGGATGGTATATACGGACCTCTGATGAATAGATTTTCAATCTCGTCTATTGTATCTCAGGTCCCTCTTCCTCTTTTCATACACCTACGGATCTTTAATTGTCTTAGAAGCCTAATTGTTTCTGTCCATTTCCCCTAGAAGTCCCGAAAAACTCCCCTACTATATTTCTTTACGAGTTCCCCCTTCGAGACATATCCTTAGTTCTCACAGTTTTTACTTGACTCCCTCTTGAGATTATTTACCAAGTAAAAACTCGTTTCGTTTTAGTGAAAGATGAACTAACAGCAAACAACAATTGGTTTCTACAACACATGTATGAACTCCTCGGGGTTCTCTCGTACTACCTTAACGAGTATACTCAAGTTCCTTACAAAAAACAAATCAACGATTCAGTACAGGTCGAGAAACACTGGGGCACCTGACAACGGTCCAGACAGGTACCCTAAAGGGTCCGTTCTCATGACCTCACCCAACGGTAAAGGAAGAGTTCCCTTAGAATGGTTGGGTCGCTAGTTTCGACCCAGAGGACGTAACTGTCCACCTAAAAAATGGTGACTCGGTGGACCCTCGGGAGCTTCCTTACCCTCCGTTATCAGTTCTCCGTTATCAATTGTTTATCGTGTGTACTAAAAATTCCTGTTTGTACGTACTTTAATATTTTTATGACGGAACTTGTTTTTACAACTCGTGTAGATTGTACATAGTCCATAACAAAAACCGAGAAGACGACTACCGAGAAAAAAGGGGAACTTCTGTAGTCAAATAATTATGAGTACGACTGCACAAAGGCTATCTGTCTACCCTCTTGGTGTCTCTTCGACTCTAATAAACGACGACGAAACACAGAGACCGGTTCCACCCTGTGACTAATTACACTCTATGTCTACAGTCGACACGTCAGTCACAGACGGAGACCGACCGACTGTCCGACGAAACCGACACACCCACTGTCAAAAGTGAACGAACCGGAACATATTCACGGAGGGGGGAGGGGTCCTTCCTCTCCTAGAGGGACACCGTCAAGTTCCTACTATAAGTAAGGGGTCTGAGATTCCTGGTCGCTAGTTTGATAACAAATGCCATAAAAAACATCAAAGGTCGTTGATTTAGTACATATAGGTGAGGACATATACGGTGAATATTCGACACACTCAAATACCGTTCAATTTATATCGTAAGACCTGGAGTGTAGGTTTATCCTTGTTGTCTTGAATGGACTATGTACCAACTCTACTAATCTCACTCTAGTACGTGTTATTAAGTATACCGGGTGTCACCCATGAACAATTAATAAAACAGATAAAAGAGATAGCGAAAGAATCTAACACATTTTTTGGGGTGTTTATACACAAGTTAATTTTTGACTATTGTGGTGGTTGTTATTATTATACTAACAAATAATATTCGGGTATGACTTGATCACGAAATAAATGTATATGACAAATTAAAAAGGTTATTGTGATACTTCATTTCTTACAATAATAGGAGAATAATATCTATTCCCCCCTTCACCATCTTATTTTAGGTTGAAACCAACGAAAGTAATAAATCAAAATCAACGTGACCCCATCAACAGTGACGTGCACCCGAAAGAGATGAACGTCACTCGCTTCCGATGAAAAGCAATGTCACGTTTCCGAAGAGTAACGTGACCGAAGAACGATACCTCGTACCCGAGATCCACGCGCCCGAGTCATCAACACCGAGCACCTGAAATCAACGAGACACCGTACACTTTAGCAAGGAACGGTCCTTAACTTGGGTACAAGGGACGTAACCGTTTACCTAAGAATGGATGACATAGTTGTCCCTTCAGGATAGACAAACACAAATTTTCGAGATTTCGTCTAAGATCAATACGCCGGGATACAATTCCGGTATAAACATTGTAATTTATCGTTCAATTTTCGAAAAATATTAAATGGATAATGACAGTTTGTACCCGTACGTACTCTCACGTTTCTGGGGGAACTTTTATTGGTGTACTTGTTCATCGGCATCTCACTGACATCAATGTTTGATCTTCGTAGTTCATGGTCACAATAAAGACAAAAGTTATTTTTTAGACTCTCGAAGAACTTCTACCCTGACTAAACGGTCTGTCATTAGGTTAAACAAGTGTCTGTATTTTATGAAACGAAAGTCAGGGCAGTAGAGTAGGGGATCTTTTGACCTACAAACGGACATTTCGTTCCGGGACCACGGTGTGAGTGACTCGATATAATACACCAGTAGAGTTTCCTCGAAAACCGAAATCCATTCAGACTTTTTAATCTCCGACAAATTTTTTGTTAAACTTTTTAGAAGACGTCAGAATTCGATGGAGGTAACACAAATAAGGAAGGACGACTCGAGAGAATGTTATCCTAAAAGGAGGAGGTTTCAGTCGGTGAGTGTGAAATAGGAAGAGAAGGTTCGGGGGTTTGGAGACAGTCAAACAACGTATAGGACCGAGAACTCAACAGTGACGGAAAGTCCATTGACGTATCGTTTCGACACGGTTTTGTTTACATTAAGGTCAGGAACAAGATAGTCACTGACAGAGAGGTGAGAAAGAGAAACAGAGACAAGAGTTATCGAAGTGTCCATTAAATTTCCACAAATTACCTTACTAAGGATTCTGATTCAGAGTACATAAAATGATAAGTTGGGGATTGGGAAGTTGTATCGAAGACGGTTCAGTAGACTGTGGCAGGGATAGTAAAGAAACGGGGCAGAGTCAATGGTCACAGGTGAAAAGAACGATTATTTCCGATAACGGAAAGGAATAGACATTTTGAAAGGAAGGAAACTAGAGACACTGTAAGATGAAAACCAAAGAGGTACGTTGAAAGTAATCAGATACCACAAATTCCAGGATACTATTTGACTTTTAAGATCTCTGATTCACAAGTTCAAAACCGATACTTCAATATGTTTTGCAAAGTAACCAGTTTTCTTAAAACTGAGTAGGGTAGATTGATACCACTATGGATTTTAGGGTACTCGTCTCTCGAGTAGTTATTACTATCATAGATATTCCTGTACTACGAAATTTCCAACCATGTGTAAAATAGTAATCTAGTAAACATATTATATCCACCGTTAAATATTTTATACTCACTAATGAAGTCTTACACGATTTCAAGTCCTTCGTCTTTAGTTTAATAGTAGTAGTTTTGTATAGAAACCTCTAAAATTTTAGACGTATCATAAGTTGTATATCCATATGAAAAAAGAAAATCAACACTGATATATCACAAGAACCCTAAGGGACCACCGAGTCTACCATTTCTTAGACGGACGTTACGTCCTCTAGACCCAAGTTAGGGACCTCCTCCCGTACCGTTGGATGAGGTCATATAACGGACCTCTTAACGGTTCCTGTCTCCTCGGACCACCCGATATCAGACACCCCAACGTTTCTCAGCTAATTCACTAATTAGTGACTCACTAATTCGTGTCGTGTATATCACATTACTCTTTTAGTGTCACGATCAATAGTTTTTTAGGTCCGAGGTAGGTCGGAGGAGAAAAGAACAAGAGACACTGAATTCCGTTAAATTACGTTATCTAAGTTATTCATAAAAATTACGGATAGTACATACTCTTTCAACGATTGATGACGGTTTCTATACTTTTCTTCGATTGTGTTAGGAAAGGGCGTCTTGAAAATGTGATTTAATCTTCCTTCCTTTCTTCAGGGTAGGAGAAGGACACTACCAATTTTACGTAATAAAGTGTCTATGAAAGGTCGTAGAAATTATATATAAGATATCAGATTCTTAACTTTACAGTTCTTCTTTTTTAACAAGAGAAAAAACATAAAATAAATAAAAAATAGTAAAAACGTTAAAAAGGAAGACTCATAAAAGTAGACACCAAAAGAACAATATAATAGCCTCTTCAGTTCCTAAGACATTCTTGGTCTACTAAAGTATGACCTTTATGTGGGACTCTCGGGAGGATTTGGATGGGTCGATGGAAAGGAGACACAATAATAACTAATGTCCCTCCAAAGTAAACTTCTTTATGCACAGTACGGGTTGTGGGTAGGAGTACGGTTCCTTTTCGAACACAGAGAACAGTGACTACAATAGGAATAAACATCTCCGTCCGGTACCCGGTACCACGAGTCCCATCCACCCTCGGGTCTGACGAAGTGTAGATTAAGACTCTGTTCCTGAATTAATTGGTTTTTAAGGTGTGTGGTTCCCCCACTTCAGTTGTCTTGACTTCCAAAAGTCGCAGTGGTAATGACTTTTGTGTCAATTTTCATCGTCGATTAGGGGAGGAAGAGTCAAAGAAGGACTGTGGGATAAAATTTTTATAACCTTGGAGTCTTGTCACAATTAAGATTTTCACGGTGCGACTGAGGACTTTAAAGTATGAACGAGGGAAGAATTTACTATGTTGAAACTTCTTCATACACAATTCGTCCGTGTGATCCTAACGTCGCCGACCTCACACCAACATCTCTTTTTGTCAGAACGGAGGTTCGGTCCTTCAACCGGGAGTTAGGAGGACTCTTTTCTCTACTCTCTTGTAAGAAGAGTGGAAGTAGAGGTCGGAGACTCTGATATGAACCACTCTTCGCTCTAAACGGTCTTTTGTCTGTGGAGGAGTCTAATACGGTACTGAAAAGGACGGACTATTTTTAGATGTAGGGAGGGTCGTGTCAATATGGGAACCTTCCTTCTAAGTACTTCTGTCGGTAGACGGTCCCTTTATCTACGGGGCACAAATGAGACTTTGCCGGAGGAAGGTCTGAACGGGACCTCTACTAAGGGTCAGACCTTAGACGTCGACCGCCGACACGCCCGTGCGTTCCTGACGTAAGGTGTACTTGAGGATACAATTCCGGACCACACTAGATAAAGACACCAAACTACCAGTAAACTGCCCTATTGACTCGACTTAGGACCAGGTCGTGAATTCATAGTTCTACCCGAAACAATAAATCGGAAAGACTCGGAGTCTTTCATCTCCTAAGTGTACATCTTACTTAGGTTCTTACGGTTAAACAATCTTACTGGAAATCACGAGATACTGTACGACATCCACGTCACTGATCGTGCAATGAGCCGTTTATCAAACGTGAATAATTTGCAATGAATAAGATCCTTAAGACGACTACGGTCACAGACCTTTCTAGTTCCCATAATTCCTTCGGTAGTGACCATATTAGTAGACTCCGAGGTCCTCTTATCCTCCGTTAACCTTTTACGCTAGAGGGGTCCGGAAGGAAAACGATTGAGTATCTTGGTCTCGGGACCCCTACACATTCCGGTTGGGATTTCTACTTCTGTTAAGTAGGACGCCACGGTCGAGAAGGTGGAGACAAATTATCGTGTCCGACCAACTCTTTAAGAGGGTGTAACCGTCCCAGTGAAAAGTACTCCGGTCTGATGAACCGTCTCGAGGGTCCGGACAGTACGGTGACATAAATAGAATTCTTTTAGAGACCTCGTACGACTAAATCTCCCTCAGGTGTGACAGGGTCGTTGTTCAGTCGACAGTCTTACTACAAGACAAGATATATTTTAATTAGAAAACTACGATATTTAATGTTTTATAAGTGACACGTATGAAGGGTTACCACTCTACCATCTTATAGTATCTACCTCAAGATCACTTGGAAAATTAACCGTCTACTATTGAGGACTAAACAAAGTTTACCCTGTAAATATAGGGTTACTGTACTATACGTCTCTACAGTTCACCGTACAGTTCACCACGAGGTCGGATTGCCCGTTGTTCTCCGTTTCCTTCGTGAACCTTTTACTTACACTAATTACGAAAGTTCTATTACGGTAAATTTCCGAACTACGTAAACAATGATCCATGTCTTCTTAACAGAAGACATGTTTTTTCCTAAATAAATAAAATACCCCTTTTATTTATTAGTGGTCTACATCAGAAAAATTTAATTTACAAAGGCAACCATAGGTTGTCCGTCGTGGACCCCTTCTGGTTGTGTTGACATATACTACTGAGGTTTATTGTGTCTATTTAAATCTTAAAAGTGAGTACTTTTCACCACACTAGGGAGACCGAGAATGTTGACTAACACAAGTACAAGACTCAATTTTATATAACGTGTGATCGTTCGAAACCAGAGACACCTCGGGTAAGTGTAAAGGAAAGGGATAGATAGTAAAAGGAACTAGGGGTAGGCAGTGGATGGGTGGGAGAACGAAGGGACAGGTCGGAGGATGAGCGAACGAGTGTTCAAATGGATGAGATGAGTACAGAAACTTACATAATCATTCTAATAGGTGTACACACAAACAATCCGACAGAGATATCCAAACATATAAACTCGTGTACGAATGGACATACATTCACCTGAACCCTTTAGAGTCGGACTCAAACCTTTTTCTTATCCATGTACACATACATAATGACTTAGTGAAACGACATATGGACTTTGATTATGTTGTAACAATTAGTTGACATGAGGTGATATTTCACTTTTTTATTTTTCTCTGCAGAGTCGGGTGTCGACCTATCAGTGGACTTAGAGTTTAAGAAGAGAGGGAATTGGTATACAAAGACCGTAATAAGTTATAGTATAGTCCACCCTCCCGTTAGGGAGAACTTCTACAAAACGTATCAAGTGAAGACAAATTAAATCTAATTCCACGAAGGGAGGGAGACAAGATAATAGACAGAGGAATCATTACCTTCGTTACCCTTCTCTTTGATATATAAATCTTAGTTTCTCGGTAGACTTAAACCTAAAGTTATTAACACAAGTCCTGTCGTCCTTAGGGTTCATAGTGTCTACATAATTAATACCATAAAGTTGTATCTTGTCTCTCCTTTGTATTAGTGAATGAAGGAGGTGGTAATTTCTTTCATCGCATCTATGGACCCCCACTTGTCCTTGAACTCTTCGCTAACAAGGAAAGGTCGAAAAGACTGGGTTTCCGTCGGGATTGTGAATCAGGACCACAAAGTACCTTAACCACTATGTACATCCCGTGTGTTTACATTGAAATTAAGACACTCTTGTATTTTCTTATAAGATTAAGAATTTCACAAACTCACAAAGACTATTATACTTCTTCAGATAATAATAGGTTTTATTTTCCCTTTCTTATTATGGTGTGATAGATTTTTGAATTTAACTCAAGGATGGTATATTGCCCGGAAAAGTTATATATGAAAAGAAAAGTTATAAGTCAGAAATATTAAGACATAAGACGTACCATCGCGATGAAGTCTTTCACGCGTACGAATTCACTGAAAGGAATACGACTAATGGATGATTCACCGGCTCGTCCTTAGTATCGATATTGGGAGGATAATCATCAGTAGATAGTCGACCCTTATGTCACCTATGTCTTCACTTAAAGGACATCGAAAAAAGGGACGGATCCGGAATCATTGTACAATCAATGAAAAGTACCAAACAAGAGTTTATTCCTGAGATTGAGGACCTTAAGTCCTAGGTATATTGTAAGTTGAACGTAACTATAACTGAGGAGGAGTCAACGAATTTCTTACAAAATATAGAGACGAAAGAAAAGAAGATAGAAGAAGTAGCTGAAAGAAGAGAGTGAAGAATATGGGCACATTAGCGGTGAGAAATTGAGTCACTCAGTGTCAATGAATTAACACACTTCAAACATTTCCAAAATCGGTATAAATACTTTCGTAGTTTACATGACTTTGTTTTATGTATATTTAATTTTTTCATTGATAAACCTTATTCGAAAAAACAAGGAGACTCTTCTGAGGGGTATTTTATTCCATATACTTATTAAGACTATGTCAAACAAGTTATACATCTTATAAAGATCTTAACGTCAGATACAGATTCCTTGACTTAAAAATTAAGACCGATGAATATACGGGGTGTATAAATATTTCACGGATGAGACACGGTCTAACACACAAACTTATTCTTTATACCTCTTGTTTCTGTCGTTTAATTCTGACTTGCTGGTATTAAACCCTCCTAATCCATACACTACAGACCTATGCACTTGGTCGATAACCTAACAGTACACTCTTCACGATACTATCTCTAATACGAGCATAAAACCTTTTTGTCTGATTACCACAGTCAATTCTGGAACTCAGTCCTTTCCAACGGATCTTTTTCACCAAGTACTCTCACCGTCGACAAAAGTATATTTTCTCCCTCTCTCCTCCGTTAATCGTTAACCGATTGAGAGTTCCAAGTAAGAAGAGGTAAAGTGTCCCAATCTGAACCAAATTAAGTTAAACAAGAAAAAGGTTCGATCGAAGAAATTTCTGTACGTGTTTGATAAAGATAGTGACAAAAACAAGAAAATTAAACATTCTGATACTTATATATATAGTGCAGACTAAGAAACACTGGAATACCTGATATGTCAGGTACCTTAAGAGGTCCGGTCTTATGACCTCACCCATCGGAAAAGGAAGAGGTTCTGATACTTACTTAAGAGTTATATTGAAAAGTTTTAAAATCACGTGGGAAAATTAAGAAAGGTCAATTTACTTTTTAACCTCGTCAAAACCTTAAACATTACGGAATTAAAAACTGTGAAAATTAAATTTTTTAAGTAGACGGTGTGTCTGACTTAGTCAAACTGTTTCGAAACGGAATGACTTATAGGTACTGCAGGAAATAAACTTTCTATTCTAAGTATTAATCGTACGTTTGATAGTTTTTATCTAAGAGATACAATTAATTTTTATTAAAGTAGAAAATATTACCGAATTGATATCAAGAATTTCAAACGTATACGGTAGGTTAACGAGGTTTTACGTAAAAAGTGTTCATCTTGTGTTCACTTGAGATCGAACAGAGTTTACTACAATATTTAATTGCATAAGTTCTAATCACACCATGAGATCATGTATATTTATTTGTAATAACGTGACATTACTCTAAATCTAAATATTTGAAATTTTAAGTTTTAGTCGTCTCTTATAAACTTTGTTTAAATAGATCAAATTGTGACATTGTTCATATTAATCTAGGATTTGTAGGTATAATTACTCCTCAGACCTCATTCTGTTATCTACACCTTTTCCCTTCTTCCGTCTTTTGATTTACTCTTAACTAAGGAAACCGATGTCTACAGGTCTAGATTCTCTACTCGAGTATCCTAGAAGTATGGACAACTTTGTGAATCGTGTAAAGTGGATTTTGGTTGAACTCAGAAACAGATATAAGATGCTGGTCTACCTATATATACTCTACCCTACCCCGTAAAGAAAGAAAAAAAAAAAAAAAGACATTGACGTAACACGTTAGAGAATTTACAGAAGAAGACAATACATAAGTTACGATGATCCATTGAGGACACATTTTATACTAATCTGTCCAACACATGTCACAATTCGACGAGGGTCCTTCACTCGATATTTGAGACCGTCCACATTAGTGAGAAGGTTCTATAACTCTTAGTAGAAAATATGGAATTTCTACGTGTCTCCAAATTTTATCCAAAGATAAACATACGGTATAAACAACATGACCAAAGGGTCTTGTGACACAAGATTCTTGTAGTTAAGATTCCGGATCCATTTAGAGTACTTAATCGACATTACACGACATCGACTTACATTTGAGAACGTACTTTGAATCCCCCTCGATTTAACCGGTGTTTAGTAATTTGTCAGAAAAGGGAATCACGGAGTGTCTCCGTTTCAGTCTCGGAGTATCCTAAGGATACACCTATTTCTTGGTGGTCTATACTTTCGTGTCACTTTCTACCGAATTGTGTGTTCCTTTACTCGTTTTAAGCCATCTTGTTGTAAGTATCTGAGAGTGTATAATCCTAATAGTCGATATCATATACTTCGTGGACACACATTTTACATTCTTTTACTTGGACCTCCTTTATAGACACGTTATTCTTCTTTATCTCTTCTTTTGTTATATTTGAAAGAAATTTAAAGTTTTTGTGACCGATATATTTTTATATCAAAGTGGAAAAGAAGAAAAAAATAAGGAAATAAAAATGTAACCTCCTTTTAACGGAATGTGACAACACAACCAAAGACAACATGTTGTTGTTTTTAGACGGTGTTAATATGTATATAGTGGAGGGAGTATTACCATGTATGTAGTCGAGAACTCGGAGGAGGGGAAGGGGAGAAGGGTGAGGAGATCCAGTAGTGTCTCAAGGTCCGACCCGAGGGACACAATATATCGTCGAAGAGTGGTCGATAGACAAAATGTGTGTCATCCCATATATTAGCTACGAGGAAAGAGGTAAACAGGGTGAGAAAGGAATACGGTGACACAGGTGCAAACAGGACATATAGACGCAGAGGTAAGGATGGGAGGTTTATCCAAGTAGTTATGGTAAAAGATCTAGGGTATACATATACGATTATATAACATAAACAAAAAGAGAAAGACTGAATGAAGTGAGACATATTGTCCGAGATCCAAGTAGGTGGAGTGATATAGACTGAGTCTAAACAAGAAAACTACCGACTCATTATAAGGTTATATACACATATATATATACATAGATACATACATACATACATACATATATATATATATATATATATATATATATATATATGTGTGTGGTGTAGAAGAAATAGGTAAGTAGACAGTTATCTATAGATCCAACGAAGGCACAGGATTAATAACGTTTATCACGACGATACTTACCCCGAAGGGTCCATCACGATCAACATTTCTTGGGTGGACGGTTACGTCCTCTGTCTCCTCTGAACTCAAACTAAGGACCCAACTCTTCTAGGGGACCTCCTCCCGTACCACTGAGTGAGGTCTCAAGAACGAACCTCTTGCGGTACCTGTCTCCTCGGACCGTGCGATATCAGATGTCCCAGTGTTTCCCAGATTTCACTGAATCGTCCGTACGTGTGACGATACTTGTAACCCTATGTACACAGAAAAAGTCATACCAAAAGAGTCCGATATACGTGTTTTCATTCAAACAACTCAGTATACCATAAAAATAAGGATCAAAAACTTCCTTAGAGAAAGGACAAGAGGTATCACCGATATAGTTAAATGTAAGGGTTGTTGTCGTGTTCTCCGAAGGGACAAGAGGTGTAGGAGAAGTTGTAAATAACGAACATCTATAAAATTACTAACGGTAAGACTGATCACACTCCCCAATGGAGTAAACTCAAAACTAAACGTAATGAGATTATTAGTCAGTACAATTCGCAGAAAAGAACACAAATAATCGGTAGACTTACAAAAGAAACCACTTCACAGACAAATCCAGAAGACATGTAAAAAAACTAACCCGACAAACAAAAGTACTATAACTCGACAAACTCGATGAATATGTGAAACTTCTAATTAGGAAACAGTCAACAAACGTTAATAAAAAGAGGGTAAGACTCCCAACAAAAAATCAGAATGAATAACAAAGGAAACGACACGTTTTCAAAAATTCGAATTAATCCAGGCTAAACAAATAAAAACAAGAATAAAGGTCTTGAGATCCTCCACCTAGTTTCTCCTAGAACGACAGTATATTCAGTTTCTCACATGAAGGACAAAAGGAGATTCTCGAAAATAAAATATGAATTTAAATTCAGAAATTAGGTAATTTTTTTAAAAAAAATTGAAAAATAAAAATGAAATAAAATGAAATATTATGACATAACCAAAACGGTATGTAACTGTACTTAGGTGGTGCCCACATGTACGCTAGGGTTTGTACTCGGGGGGAGGGTGGAGGGAGGAGTGTTGTAGGGAGACCCAGTAGGGGCACCTGGTCGGGGTTCGTACGACATAGGACAATTAAATAAAAACACGTACCACAATCGTTCATCAGATCAAAGTAAGAAAACATACATCAACAGATCAAAAGGGTCTTGGTGAATAACTTCTCCGATAGAAAAGGGGTAACGTGTCAGAAAGGAGGAAACAGTTTTTATTCCACGAAAAACCACACACCCAAATAGACACCCGAAAGGTAAAATAAGGTAACCAGATATAAAGAAAAAACATACACACGGTCATGGTATGACAGAACTACTAACATCGAAACTTCATATCAGACTTTAGTCCTTTCAACTAAGGAGGTCGAGGTAAAAAGAAACAGTTCTAACGAAACTGATAAACCCCAAAAAACACAAAAGTATGTTTAACACTTTACAAAACAAGATCAAGACCCTTTTTACGATAACCATCCCTAACGTAACTTAGTTATCCATTTACGTATTAATACTATTTATGTATATTAGTTTATAATGAGTCTTTGTTTTTCCGTGTTCGATGACTATGTTCGTTGTCGTATCTACTTAGAGTTGACGTAATTAGATTCACTTTTAAGACATACAAATGGAAATACACTGTAAGAATCTTTCCGTTTCATATCACTTTGTCTATTTTATCACTACTAACGATTCCTGATTCCCACTCTCTAGTCCAACTGATGTTTCCTTTTATTCCCTTAACTTCCCCGTTACTTTGATAATATGTAAAAATAAATCCCCACCAATGTAATGATACGGGAACAATTTTGTGTCCTGAATTTATGATATATTTCCCACTTGAAAAGATATACACTTGATCCGGAGTTTTTTATTTGTAAATATTACATTTTATTTGTTGTTTTTAGTTTCTCCATAATTCTCCTACTGATATATTATTCTTTTCATTGTTAAGTGATCCCTTAATTTGACCCTATATTTGGGTCAGAGGGACCCGAGTTTTCGTGTTTCACCTTTATGCCCCTTCCTCACAATCTCCAACAGGGTAGATGCCCTCGTCTCGCGTATGTACTCTTGTAACGTGGGTTGTTAATCGATTATGTAGTGTCAGAAATATTTGTTTATTTCCTGTCAACGCTGTAACCACAAATGTTTCAGAGTCATTCGTGATTTCTTAATCTTAATGTGTCTTGAGTAAAATAATTAGTTTATGTCAACAATCTATTGTTTTAATTTTCTACTTAATTTCGAAAGATATCTTATCTTTTCATCTTTATCAGAAGATTCATTAAGTACTAGTTTCTTCTATATAATTTTACCACTGAACTATTAAAAATTGATTCAATATTAGTTCTACAATGAATGGGTGTAAACATCCTACGTTTAAACCTTAGATCTTACTTTCTTTACCATTGTAATTACTCAATTTATAGGTCAAGTTGTTCAATCTCTTTATTTTGTCTTAATTGGATTACTTTCATCTTTCCTCTTTTACTTATTTAAATTCTTGTATTTAATCTGTTTCTCTTTTGTCACGATTTTATTTTTCAATGGGTGTTCTGACTTACAATTCCAGACACTTTATTTAAAGCACCTTAAATAGAGGTAAGAACCCCATTGACTGAGTCTACCGAGTCGTCCATTTCTTAGACGGACGTCACGTCCTCTGTGTCGACTACACCCAAACTAGGGACTCAGTCCTTCTAGGGGACCTCCTCCTTTACCGTTGAGTGAGGTCTTAAGAACGGACTCTTTAGAGTGTCTGACTCATCGGACCGCCCACCCGATGTCAAGATTTCCCAGTGTTTCTCAGACTGGGTTGACTCACCGATTCGTGTACGACATCGTCCTAGAGAGGAGTGAGGAGTATTAAAAAGGGCACCTTTCCACTTTAATAACTCACGTAAACCTTCCCATCGACCGATGTCTATCATAGAGACACAGAGACAGAGAGTGAGTTAGAACAGGATCTGTGTACCTGGGTTCCCTAAGTTTTACCCTTTCCTTTGGTTATTTAAAAGTTCTATGATCTTTGATTTCTTTCCGTGGTTCAAGTTTTATACACTATTCGTCTCGACGATAATGTGTTTACAGTGAGATATTTTTCTCACTAACACACATATCTAAGGGAGGTGTGGGGTGGTAAATGTCTTTTACATACGTGGGTTTCAGTGTAGAATTACCCGTAAAATTTTAGTACACAGTTACCTAAAGGTTGATGAACTTACTAAGATTCTGATTTCTTTGTATAAGAGACAATTACACGAGAGTTGTCAATGGTGACTCTCACACGAAACTAGAAACCGTTGAGACTTGTGACTGAAGACCCTTATATTAAAACGGACCCTATTGACGAGATCCTAAAACATAATAAAACCACTCACACCTTAACCACAGTAATATAAGAATCTACAGGACAATTACTATACCTAAGATTTTATTCGTTGGAGTCTCTGAACCGTAACTAGTCAAATTGAAGGTTCCTACGTCTCCTTAGGATAATCAAGGACACCTTCTGTCAGGACCAACTTCGACGATTTCTTTAATATAATTTTGATATAATTCTCAAATAATGTCACCGAGTCGTCATTTCTTAGACGGACGTTACGTCCTCTGTGTCCAAACTACGGGTTCAGTCCTTCTAGGGGATCTCCTCCTTTATTCTTGGGAACGGTCATAAGAACGACCCCTTTAGGATACCTTTCTCCTCGGACCCACCGACGTCAGGTACCCCAGTGTTTCTTAGACTGTCCTGACTTCACTGACTCATGTGTGTATTCCATGAGAAAATTCCTTTATACAATGGAATACATTTTGAGTGTAATTAAAGTACTCTACCTATACTAATAGTAAAGGTACAAAATCTACTTTATAGACTCTCTATATCAGTGGGTTATTAGTACATTACAGGTGTCCTAAGATTGGATCCACTAGACTAGGTTTGAGTTGATGAAAAAGGGGGATGAAAACTAGAGACTATGTCTATTTGGACTCGAAACTTTAAGTCGTCTTTATTCTTTAACTTTACCTGAAAATAAAGAAACGTTATAATTATGTATTCATGTCATATTGAATTAAAACCTAGATGTTTATAAAATTAGGAACCCGAAACTGAACGTTCACTTAAATTATCAACGTAGACAAAAGAAGGTCCTATAAACTACTACTGTCATCTATGTCTATAAGATCTAATATAAAGATGGATATAGATAGATATATAGACTACGTAGAGACACAACCTTAAAATAATAATACCACTAAATTACATTATATAATACCTTTAATAACTTTAGGTGAATACAGTAAACCAGAGTGACTCCTAGAAACTCTTTCATTGTATTAAACTCTTCCCTATATTTTACTTCTCACCGAAAAGTCGGAACTCATGTCTCACCGGAATCTCTACTAAATCAATTACGTGAGAAGACTGCGTATAGGTTTCTCTTTCGGTTTATTCGTCTACAATTTACGTAGTACTCCGTAATAAAACTACCTATCGATTAGAGAAGGTTTCTCCCTCCACCATACAAGGGTTGATTGGTATCAAAATTACCAATTCGGTTCTTCAATTTTCTAGTGTTGGACCCCTTATAACTTTCGCCACTACGAAGATGGAATGAGAACTACTAATGAGGGTGCATTTTCCTCTAGTAAGTCGTATTAAGAGAACCGGAAAATGACAAATAATTAAGTGAGACGGATTCCCGTTCACCTTATAGGAATAGACTAACCATTCTGACTGAAGGGACCACCGAGTCTACCATTTCGTAGACGGATGTTACACCCTCTAGACCCAAGTTAGGGACCCAACCTTCTAGAGGACCTCTTCCTTTACCGTTGGGTGAGGTCATGGGAACGGACCTTTTAGGCTACCTGCCTCTTCGGACCATCCGATGTCAGGTACCCCAGCGTTTCTCAGTCTGTACTGACTCGCTGAAGTGAAGTGAAGTGAAGTTCTGACCTACCTCTTTCACCCAGACACACCGGTCATCTAAGGAAAGAAAGATTCCTCGCCCGTCTCGTCCACTATTGTACGACACCAAACCTAGAGACACTCATCGAGACAGAGTCCCTACCTCTGGACGAAGACAGATCCTGACGAACCTCCCATTCAGAAGAGTAAGGTCCTAAAACAGTATCCTTCAGGTGAAAGAACATCCATTTTCTTTGTGATAAATTACAGTCGTAATTGTAAAGTGTTACATTTAAAACAAAACGCATGTGGAAAGAATCAGAATAAAAAGTTCACCAAATTATTGAGTACGTTCATTTTCCTCTCGCTCAAGTACGGAGGAATGGTTTATTGGATTATTGTTTAACGACTGTACTAACTACCTACCCCCGCCTCCCTTTCGTACTTCCTCTCTTTGTCTCTCTCTCTTAAATGCTCCGATTGAGTCTTGGTCTTAGTACGACTAAACACGGTACCTTAAGGTCTTTTTAGAGCCCTTGAGTGGAACATATGCAGATTTTCCTTCCCACGTCATACTCCGAATTCTCTCATCTTAATCAACTTGTAAACATATTTTTACGTCGACCGATTACCGAGGTAAGAACCACAGGAAGTAATAATCTTCTATTTTCAATTTACTCTCTCTTGGTCAAAACATCTGTGGTCGTGTGCACTCCAGACTTTATTGTATGACTTTTGTCTCTCTAATTTACTTTCAAAAGAGGATTTTTCTAATTGTGAAGTGAGGGGACAAATGATGAACCTAAGTTCTTTTAAGACCATCGATTCAACTAAGGAGGATTCATTTTTTAACTCATTAATACCTCTTTAACTAGGTCAATTCATTTGTCATTATTATTTAGACAATTGACCTCCAATGGGTCAGTTTATTGCGTAGGTCTAGTAGGACGTTATTTCGGTTCGTAACTTTTTTGGACGGAGGTTTATTGAATTACTATAAAATGATAATTTCTTGTTGTCTGTAAATTCTTAGTGACCTATGAATTTTGTTCAGGTATTGTACGTTTGTTTTGTTTTTTCTCTTTCCTTCATTCTCCCTTTTTACTTTCATAATCTTTTTTTAAGTATGTCTTTATTCTATTTAGTGAAGGTATTAATTATAATAATAAGTTAAATTCTTTTGAATTTAATATTTGGTCCTATAAGTATTTTATTTATTTCGTCAAGAGAAAAGAAAGGGGTTTAGAATTTTTAATTTTTATATAAAAACTCTAATCAACAAACAGTCAACGAAGTGTTCGTTGAGGACGTCGAGTTAAGGTCTTTTTATTTACTGGGTTAGTTTTTTACCTGGTTTCTTGATTTATCTGTAAAGAGGGTTCTTCTGTATGCCTACCGATTGTTTGTGTACTTTTCTACGAGTTGTAGTGAGTAATAGTCTCTTTACGTTTAGTTCTGGTGTTACTCCATGGTAAAGTATGGTCAGTCTTACCGACGCTAGGTTTTCAGATGTTCGTTATTTACGACCTCACCCACACCTCTTTTCCCTTGGGAGAATGTGACAACCACCCTTACGTTTGATCATGTCGGTGACACCTCTTGTCACACCTCTAAGGAATTTTTTGACCTTTATCTTGACGGAATACTGGGTCGTCAGGGTGATGACCCGTATGTATGACTCCTTTAGTCTTATCTTTCTCTGTGCACATGGGGTTACAAGTAGCGTCGTGACAAATATTATCGGTCCTGTACCTTCGTTGGATCTACAGGTAGTCGTCCACTTACCTTTTCTTTCGACACCATGTACATGTGTTACCTCATAATGAGTCGGTAATTTTTCTTATGTAAACTTAGTCAAGATTACTCCACCTATTTGGACCTCGACTAATATGTCTCACTTCATTCGGTCTTTCTTTTTGTGGTAATGTCATATGATTGTGTATATATACCTTAAATCTTTCTACCATTGCTATTGGGACATACGCTCTGTCGTTTTCTCTGCGTCTAAATATCTTGTCAGAAAACCTGAGACTCCCTCTCCCGCTCTCACCCTACTAAACCCTCTTACGTAACTTTGTACACATTATAGTATATTCTTTACTTAACGGTCAGATCCAAGCTACGTCCCACGTCCTACGAACCCCGACCGCGTGACCCTACTGGGTCTCCGTACCATACCCCTCCCTCCTCCCTCCCCCCAAGTCCTAACCCTTGTACACATGTGGGCACCGTCTAAGTACGACTACACACCGTTTTGGTTATGTTATAACATTTCATTTTATTATTATTATTATTATTTAAATTTTATATTATGATCTTTACTTTTTCAACGATGTTTAAAACCTTCTATTTCAAAGTCTGTAAATCGTTTTTATCTTTTTATGTCGTTTTTATTTTTCTGTCATCCTATCCATTCTATTATTTCAATTTCTTATTCGGTGGTTCAGATTTTTAGGCCTATATCTTTGAAAGACAACTACTCTTGTCTCTTGTGTTTCTATCCCTTAATACTTGTTAAGTTCTCTTCNATTATTATTATTATTATTATTATTATTTAAATTTTATATTATGATCTTTACTTTTTCAACGATGTTTAAAACCTTCTATTTCAAAGTCTGTAAATCGTTTTTATCTTTTTATGTCGTTTTTATTTTTCTGTCATCCTATCCATTCTATTATTTCAATTTCTTATTCGGTGGTTCAGATTTTTAGGCCTATATCTTTGAAAGACAACTACTCTTGTCTCTTGTGTTTCTATCCCTTAATACTTGTTAAGTTCTCTTCATGATTTTTGACTTTTTATTGTCAAACGACTAATTTTTACGGATGGTTCACAGGTTTAAGTACTGTCATTTCGTCTGAGATGAGTTGTGTGTAATGACATTGTAAAATTTTTGTTCTGTTATTCTCTAAAAGTTTCAAAAACCTCTCTTCTTTTTTGGGAATAATGGACTTTTCGTTATTCTTATTTTTAGTTTAATTTAAAAACGTGTCGTGATCTTTAAACTGATATTACTTTGTGATGAAAGTTTAAATTTCCTGTTTAATTAAGATGGATTTTGAGATATCAGTCAGTTCTACGATCAGTTAAATGTTTCAGACGTTTTTAAATGTAGGGTTCACGAAAAGGATCCTTCGTCACCCTTATTCGTTAACTTTTCCTTCTACATACTTTGAGTCCTCTACACCCGATATGGAGTCTTCTCTCTTAAAAAGTACTACTACCACTTCCCTCTAGGGTGCAACTGGTGACACGTCAACCGGATCTCTTGTGGTCAGGTCTAATCTGATTTGTCAAAGTCATAACGGTTCTAGCTTCAGAGGTTCCTTTTGTACTCAGACTATATTGTTGACTATACACCTTTTGTAAGTCTTTTCTATTTCTTGGGATTTTCAGTGGACTTTTGTGTCGGTCTTTTTTATAAAAATTTAACAGTGGGATTAAAGAAAACTGAAGGGGATTAGTCCATCAAAGACAAAGTACGAAACCCAAAGGTGGTAGGATCAGTCTTGGACTACCTGCCTTAAAAAGGATGAAGAAAGAGGAACGAATTAAGACGGTACCTTCGACAGACACGAATAGTGAAAACGAAATACTGTCCGTTAATCAGTCTTTTTATTTTATTGCATTTTAAATTTTCGGGACGATGGTCAATCGATCGATTGTTCTATGATTCTAGTCATAAACATGATCGTATTAATTAAAATGATAATTCTTAGAAACCTTTTAGATATGTCTTTCTTAACTGATGACCTTAAAATTTAGAAGGGTCAGGGTGCCACTATCCCCTTTTATACTACTTCTAAAACTCAGGGATAGTTTGAAGTATCATGTTCACTGATGGACGGTATGTATATCCGTCCATCTCTCGAGAGAATACCCCCTCCCGATACGGTCCGAGAGTTTCACTAGTGACAATTACGGATCCTATCGAAGCACCGGTACACAGGGTTCCAACTTCACCTGATTGTGTCGTTGTCTACACTTGTAGGTTCTTTTTGTTGTGTAAATAAACGATACGGGAGTTCGTGATATTTACATCGAACCCTCTATTAAAGGGACACACGTTCTTTGTCCGAGTGACCCCAACTAAAATACAGGAGTAGAGAGGAAGGAGACTGTCTACGGGGTCTTGACGAATATCTCAAAAGTGTTTCTTAATAAGTAGTATGAAAAATTAATGAAAGTGTATTGAGTCCTGAAGTAATAGTTTGGAAAAGAAATGATCGATAACTATATAAAGAATATTGTCTTTTCAATAAAAAATTATGGACCCACAACGGTGTACGAAAATTTCTGTCATACAAACCGAGAGAGAGAGAGAGAAAAAAATTTAGAATTACACTTTAGGTCGGATCAGTTAATAAAAAGAAAATTTTTCAAAAAATTTAAAAATGAAATAAAATGAAATGTTATGACATAACCAAAACGGTACGTAGTTGTACTTAGGTGGTACCCACATGTGCACAAGGGTTAGGACTTGGGGGGAGGGTGGAGGGAAGGGTATGGTAGAGAGACCCGGTAGGGTCACGTGGTCGGGGTTCGTAGGACATAGGACGTAGCTTGGATCTGACCACTAAGTAAAGAATGTACTATAATATCGTAGGGACAAAATAGAAAGGTAGAGTTGTATTTACGTATGTCAGTTGTAGTAGTGGAAACGTATAGTTAAAGGTCTGAGTGTCTCCCTCTATACGAGGTGAACGCGTAGAAGGATACCCTTCCCTGGTAGATCAAAACTACACTTTTCAGTTCCTAATCAGGGTCCTTTAAACCGATAGATATTTTGGTAACAGGATCTCGACCTTCGGGTTACGGGTTTCTTTGAAGTAAAGACCTTCATTACCAACGGTTCATTGTTTCCCAAGAGTAGAAGTAAAGTGGGAGTAGGGCATGTACCTTATAAAAACACGTCTATGAAGTATAAAGATACATTTCATTTCGTTTACCGTTTATATTTACTAGTGAACAGGTCCATTTACCTCTTTAAGATGTAAAAAGAAACAATCACAAAAGGTAAATTTTGTTCAAATTTCATCTTTCTTTCACTTCAGCGAGTCAGCACAGGTTGAGACGTTGGGGCACCTGACATCAGATGGTCCGAGGAGGTAGGTACCCTAACAGGTCCGTTCTTATGACCTCACCCAACGGTAAAAATGAACCGTTATAAGACTAGTGCCAGTAGGGAGGAGTAGACAATACAAAGTTTGTCTCAATTCCTTCTATTTTTGATTTGAGGAAAGGATTCAATTAAACCCTACTTTTTCCTCTTCCACTTTCAGAGAATAATCAGAAAATGAAGAAGTTTAAGTCTGAGATCTCAAATAATTGACGAATCAATACTTTTTAGGTCTTAAAGGGTCCAAACAGGAAGAAATGGTACGAAGTAATTAGTAAGGGAAGACTTCGTCATGAGCAAAGGTATAAATATATATAGGATTGAGGAAGGGTACTTGAGATTAATATCTACCGTAGTTAATTAAAGGAAATAAGACGAACGACCTTAAGGACAGGATTCCTCTGTTGTGGACGGGAGAAGAGAAGTGAAGAGAAGAGTCTACTACATTGTCCTACGAGTCCTTATCAAATAGTGGTCGAGTTTCTAAAGTACACCGAAAACCACTCAGTATCCAAAGAAATGATTTAGAAACATGAGAGATTTTTACTTTGTACACTTATTGTATAGTGGTTTAAGATACTTCAATTAACTTTATTCAGGGACAAATGTGATTAAAATATTGACTACGGGTATAGTGATGTATCTCTTATAAGGGGTTCAAGTCTTATGGATTTTTTTTTTTTTTCAATCTTGAAGATTATTTCGTTACCTCTCAGAAGACTCTTGTCTTGTATTTACGTGTATTTGTAACCAAACCAGTGATTGAGTACCGGCCGAGAACACTGGGTTAGTCACCTGACATCAGGCGGTCCGAGGAGACAGGTATCCTAAAGGGTCCGTTCTTATAACCTTACCCAACGTAAAGGAAGAGGTCCCCTAGAAGGACTGGGTCCCTAACTTGGATCCAGAGGATGTATCGTCCGTCTAAGAAATGGTTGACTCGATGTCAATAAACGTTCCAAGTCTAAGGGTAGTAACTAGACATCTTGTAGATGGAGAACTGATTTACATTTTGACTCCACTTAGTCCTATGAAAGTATTCGATATCCAAATTGGAGAAGTGAGGATGACCTCAAAAGAGGGGTGGAGGTGAGGGTCGGGGCTTATGGGTAACAAGACCTTTACCCTTTTAGAACGACGGAATTTTCAGTCTTGTCGTATCCATTACTAAAATTTTTACTAGTGTAAAGTCATCGTAAAGTTAACACATACCCTTACAGGAGAAGAGAGGACATAACTAGTCTACTGACTCGGTGTTTGGTCACCCCTCATTCTTACGGTAGAAAAGAAAAGTCCGTGGGTTGGTCTTTCCTCTTTAAGTAGACACACGAGACTTTTTCAATCGTGTATATTCGGTGACTAGACTGTAATTAAATATCGTTTCCCTGACTGATTTAAGGTTCTTTTACTTTTATATTAGGAGTCGAGGACATCACAACAGATTCACCAAGGAGAGGAAGGAGTGCTCCCTGGAGAACCGGGATGAGGTGGAACGGGGAATACGTGACGTCATGACAATGAAGATACCTTCACACTCAACTGTAACATGCTTGCACAATAAAAATGTCTTTTCAATCACACAAGACACGAGATCCAGAGAAGACTAAAAGGACTCGAAATGTTATAGTCACTTTGATTAGGTAACGTAGACTTTTATAAACGACAAAAACATTTACTTAAGGACTCGAGAAAAAATTTTTTTCTACAAATAAATACAATAAATAAACACCGTATACCCTAGAAGCTAGAAGAAACGTAGTACGTCCGAGAAATCAACGATGTACACTCGAGAATCAACGTCGCACGCCCTAGATCAAGGGACTGGTCCCTAACTTAGGTGCGGGGGACGCAACCCTCGTGTCTAAGAATCAGTTACCTGGTGGTCCTTTCCGGGAGGACTTTAGAAAAGGGTGAAAAAAAACCGGGACGTGGACAAAGTCCTTTTTTGTAGAAATTTTTTTACAATCGATAAATAATAGAGAGAGTATACGTTAAAAGAAGACAGAGTAATTAGGTTGTACATAGATTATCTCTAGAGACACACGGACCGTGACGAGTCTACGTCCCATATATCGTCCCTTACACATCTTATTAATACCTTCTTATTTCTGTTATCTTGTTATTTGAAGTATAATTCGTTTTATATCCCCACTGGATTCTGCTTCACCCCATCTCGGACCCGATGCAATCGAACTCACCATCGTTCCTACAAACAAAAACACTTTGAAATTCGATTCTTACTTTTCGTCCTCTCCGGTACCCCTATATAATTCGACCTA
This sequence comes from Capra ibex, assembly GCA_006410555.1. Lineage (NCBI taxonomy): Eukaryota > Metazoa > Chordata > Mammalia > Artiodactyla > Bovidae > Capra > Capra ibex. The sequence goes on along the minus strand of SJYO01052474.1, from coordinate 13,377,349 downwards.
GTGACATCTGTCTCTTCCGCCGAAAGAGGAAGAACCATGTTAACTGTAACCTCCCGTCTATTATTTAACGATACCCTCAATAAGACCCTGAGATCCTACAAATCGTCGTAGGGATCGGAGATGGGTCATCTACGACCATCGTGATGGGGTGGGACCAACAATGTTGGTTCTACAGAGATCTGTAACGACTTTCATGGTAGTCTCCGTTTGTACGAGGGTCCATTCTTGATGACCGCGTCTCTGTGGTATTACACGTTTCCGGGATTTACCGTCGTTCAATTTCTCCTTGTATTTTTCGATCAAACAGACCTTTTATGACTGAATTCTACTCTCACTCCGCTTTTTTTAGACCTACTTTCGTCTCCGTTCTAGTGTAACCTTGAAACGTCTGACACTATTCCTGGATCCAAAAGTGAAATCCAGGTCCATCTTCCGTGACCTCCGTGACCTCCTAATTCATTCCGGTCAAGATTATGTTAAATGTAAAAATTGTAGTGACACAGACAACATACATTACGACGGAGTATAATGATTGAATAAACTCAATCATCTAGTTGATGGACTCAAGCTTCGATTTTGAATAAAATCTAAAAACCATCATGAAAAATGAAGGTAAAGTACCCAAATTTAAACGATCCACTTGTAAGATCCCCGATAAAGTGGCTCTCTGACACATTAATTAGACCGATCCGTAGTTCTGTGCCACAGAATCGGCGCGTCTTAGAATGTATCGGTACGAATCTTCAATCGTGTGGAAGAGTGAATAAATAATTAGGCTTACAATTTTACTCCCCTTTTGGACTTGTATCAGTAAAAGGTTACTGATTTAATGATAAAATTTTTTTCTCCGTCTACGTCATACCCAACATTACGAGTATGTTAACCGGAGAAACAAAGAGTCAAAGTCACGTCAGTTGACCTGGGTCATCTACACCTTAAGGTTTTGGTACGCAATCTGACTCTCGAGAGTTTAAGTGTTCCTTCTACTTTTTACCCACTCTCCACTTTGACACCTAGGCACTTCTCGACAGTGGATGAGAGAATCCAGGTGGGATACTTCTCTCTCGTCCCCGGATGAGGGAAGACAGGATTCAACTCATTGTTCGTCAGAGTTTCTTTGGTAAAGAGACGTCTATCTTATGAGTCATTTATAACAGACTGTACTCAGACCCAATAGAATTTCTCTCTGTGTCATATCGTTAACCGGACTTCGCAACACACTCTCTCTTTCTAAACCTTACTGTTACGTTTGATGTGAAAGTGGTTTCTGATAGAATCGGTCATAGAATTTCTTACGTGCTCTAAAAGGGTATTTAAGAAGGTTCCAGGTCTCAATTTTCTCAATCTACTGAACTTCAGGAAAGGTTGTAACGAAAAATGTTACGGACCTTATCACCACCCCTAAAATTGTCCCTCTTAAGACACACCTCACTTAGGTCCTCCTTTTGTACTCCGATTTAACCCTCGTCGACTGACTAATATTTTTTTCCATATACATCAGGTCGACAGTATCGGGTCACTTTCCTCCTCCCCTGTAGACTTCCTGATTCCTTTCACGGGTCCTTTCTTTCTGAATTTATAATCCGTCCGAGGTATCGTGATCAACCAGCGAGTGAGAGGAGTAGTTCTTTCCGTATATGAGAAGAGGGAGTTAAGTCAGATTTCCCTAGGTTTCGGGACAAAACGTTCTTTCCCCATTCATCTGTCTCTTTCCTTCCTAGGTCCCTTGTCCGTCATTACAGACTCAACCGATCCAACTTGCGTAACCGTTTTGTCTTCTGGTTCGAAAGAGTAATCGTCTATCTCTGACACGTGACACTCAATCTTATTTGATTAAGTAAAATTTTTCTGTCGATTTTCTGTTCCTATGTAAAAGTAAAATAACGTAAATTGAGTAGTACGAACAAGTAGTAAGGTCAATGTTATAGGTCGAGAATCTGAAAGGAGAAATAAGATCAAAAGGATCCTAACTCCCTTGGCATAGAGAAAACGATTGTACCTTCTTATACAAACTGACGTACGATCCAATTGTATGATCTAACAAGACCTCCCGTCGATTCTAGTTCACTCAAAAAGAAATATGAAGTCTCGTAAACAAATAAATGATTAAGTAAATTGTGCAAAGAACTAACGGGTCATAAACGGTCGTAAGGAGAATGATCAAGACCAAACGTCACAATTCGTCAATGGACTGATGTCTCCAATTGTGAGTCGTTTCGTCTGAAGGACCGAGTTCCTGGTATAAAGTTCCGGTACCCTACGAGTTCTTCGTAAGTTCACTCGTACCATGGGTCTCGAGGTAAAAGGTTATCTGTCTCACCTCTTAATATGATTCTATTACACATCCTGACTACGATTTCGACTTTGAGGTTATGAAACCGGTGGAGTACGTTTCTCAACTGAGTAACCTTTCTGAGACTACGACCCTCCCTAACCTCCGTCCTCCTCTTCCCCTACTGTCTCCTACTCTACCGACCTACCGTAGTGGCTGAGCTACCTGTACTCAAACTCACTTGAGGTCCTCAACCACTACCTGTTCCTCCGGACCGCACGACGCTATTCTCAGCCTGTGCTGACTCGCGGACTTGACTTGACTACCAAAGGACACAAGTAAGAAGTGTATGGAGAAGATCAGTAACTAGGACAGAGATTTTACCTCTGTGTAAATGAAGACTGAATTGAATATTATTTTATTTTATTATTCATAAAAGGAAATAAGGAAGAAAATCAGTAAATTCGTAATATAAAGGTAACAAAATATATATATATTAGAAAAATAAAAAATTAAATAAATAAAATTAACCTCCGATTAATGAAATGTTGTGACACCACCAAAAACGACATGTAACTGTACTAAGTCGACACCCACATGTACACAGGGGGTTAGGGCTTGGGGGGGAGGTGGAGGGAGTGGCAGGGCAGGGAGACCTAACAGAGCCACGTGGTCGAAACTCACGGGACAAAGTACGTAATTGGAACCTGACCAGTAGACAAAGTGTATACCATTATATGTACAAAGTTACGACAAGAGAGTTTAGTAGGGTGGGAGCGGAGGAGGGTGTCTCAGGTTTTCAGACAAGAAATGTAGATACAGAGAAAACGACAGAACGTATATCCCAATAACAATAGTAGAAAGATTTATGGTATATATACTAAATTATACGACATAACCACAAAAAGAAAGATTGAATGACATAAGAGAGGTTGTATATGTTCGTCGAGTACGTCGAGTTGTGGTCTTTTTATTTCTTGGGTTAGTTTTTTATCCGGTTTGTTGATTTGTCTATAAAGAGGTTTATTCTGTAAGTCTACGGATTGTTCGTGTACTTTTCTACGAGTTGTAGTGAGTAATAGTCTCTTTACGTTTAGTTTTGGTGTCACACCATGGTAGAGTACGACCATTCTTACCGACGATAGTTTTTCAGATGTTCGTTATTTACGACCTCTCCCACACTTCCTGTCCCTCACGAGAATGTGACAACCACCCTTACGTTTGATCATATCGGTGATACCTCTTGTCACACCTCTAAGGAATTTTTTGACCTTTATCTTGACGGTATACTGGGTTGTTAGGGTGACGACCCGTATGTATGACTCCTTTGGTCTTAACTTTCTCTGTGCACATGGGGTCACAAGTAACGTCGTCACAAATGTTATCGATCCTCTACCTTCGTTGGATCTACAGGTGACCGTCTGTTTACCTATTCTTTCAACACCATGTATACGTGTTGTCTTATAATGAGTCGATATGTTTTCTTATGTAAACTTAGTCAAGATAACCAGAAAGAATACGTATCTAAGGGGATTCTTGAAAAAGATATTATCTTTTTATCGTAATGTGGATACACAAAACATGAGAGACTGAATGAGATTATCTGTCATTTGAAGTATTCTTCTCTAAAGTTTGGTGACAGTTAAAACTAAACGGTCTATTCTCACCTCGGACTCAAAGACAGTAAAAGGTTACAAAGGACCACGAAGACAGTAGACAAGAATTGTTGGTTATCTCATCTTTCAGATTCAACATTCCATTCCAGGACAGGTTGGTCCGGGTCCAGACACAAACGTTTAAGGGTAGTGGTTGGAGTTGAGTTGTAACACATGAGACTACTTCTATACTTCATCCTTAGGACTCACTTACGTAAAAGCTTGTCGAGACACTTTGGAGACCTTGTTCCAAAGAGTTAGAACCACGGTAATTGTAATCCCTGGTCTTAAGGAGTAACACCCCTACTCCCCCATGGAATAGGTAACACAAATCTTCACAAAGACGGGTCACCTACGGTCAACGTTGAAGGAGTGAAGGGTCAACACTGTTAGTTTTTAAAGAAGTCTATAACCGTTTGTATAGGGTACTTTACTTTATTAAGGACCAATTCTCAGTGACGAAATTGAAGACGTGTTTGTGAAAAGAGAAATGGTACTCTAGTTCTCTCCTGGAGGTAATTTTTCAAAAAATTTTAAAAATAAATAAATACCGACGTGACCCAGAAGTGACGACGTGTACCGGAAAGAGATCAACGTTACGTTCTTGAAGAGAAACGTCACCAAGGAGAACAACGTCTCGTGTCCAAGATCCGTACGTCTAAGCCATCAACACTGTGTGTCTGAATCAACGGGGTACCTCATACCTTAGAAGGACCTGGTCCTTAGTTTGGGTACAGGAAACGTAGACATCCGTCTAAGAGTTGGTGACATCGTAGTCCGTTTAGACTCTCCCGGAGAAATTTCTCTCCATCATCAGTTCTTTTTAAGATCTTCTATTATCGTTTAGAGTGTTTTGTCATACCCAACTTAAGATGATTTCTTTATTTAACTTCAGGATTGGGTACGGGGACTGTGGAAACTTATACTGGAACAAACCTTTATCCCAGAAACGTCCATATTATTTCAATTCTACCTAGTATACCTTCATCCGACCCGGGATCATCTTACCGACCCGAAGGGTCCACCGAGTCACCATTCCTTTGACGGACGGTTCGGCCTCTGTACCCAAGTTAAGGACCCAGTCCTTCTAGACGACATCTTCTTTTACCTTTGGGTGAGGTCATAAGAACGGACCCTTTGGGGTACCTGTCTTCTCGGACCACCCGATGTCAGAGACCCTAACGTTTCTCAGTATGTACTGAATCACTGATTTGACTTCGTTATCGTCGATTATGTCACTGACCCTAGGCGTATTCGTCCCCGTCTACCTCTCCACGTCTATGTCTCTATGTCTGTGTATATCTCTTCTCTTACGGTCCCTTTTAACCTCCGTCTATGGTCCCTAACAGTCGTCGGTGGTTTTCGATCCTCTTTCCGTACCTTCTCTGAAGATGGAGTCTGGGAAGCCTGTTTCACATTGAGACGACATGGAACTAAAAAATCTGAAGATCGAAAGTCTTACACTCTTTTATGTACAGACAACAAGACGACGTCACATACCATTGAACAATGTTGTAGGATCTTTTGATTACACTTACCATTTGTGTCGTTTTTGACACGTATTATTTGTACCTGACATGATGGAAAGGAAATTTGTGGGGTGTTAGTTTCTATTCAATGAGACATTACTTGAAACGAAACATTCTAGTATTATGTGACATACTTAGTATCCAGTTTTTTAGTTCGACGTTAAATCATTCGTCTTTATCCATGAGTCTTATATCGTTGTCATCTTTATTGTGGAGTACAAATTCATAAATTTTCACAAACATTTGACGATCTACGAAATTTTCGTTTTGGTTTTTTCGTGGTAACGAAAATACGAAAGTAAAACAAACAATGTTTTTTACGTGATAAATAAATATTAATTAAATAAAAAGAAATGTCTTATCAAAATAACAAAACAAAGACCCAGGGTCAGTTCAAGGAAATACTGTCTTGTTTAAGAATGTAATAGACTTAAAAATACTACTCACACATAATGAAAATATTGGTCCTCTATTTTATTGAAGACTAAGTTTTTATTCTCTAATACTAGATGATTCCATGTATCTGATGAAGACATACAAAGAGGAACATTTACCGGGTTTTATGTACAATCGGGTAGTCAGTGAATTAGAGAAAATTACCAATTTTTACAACGGCCTTATTTTCTTCCTACTATCTTCTTTTTGTAAAATTCACAAAAATATAAAACAAATCACAACATAAATTTAAGTACTCGTATATTTTCCCCCCTTTATACTTGTTCTGACCGACATTGTCTTTTATACCTTCACTTACGAGTCACTTACACTTTTTCGAAGAAAAATTCTAACACTTTTTTCCAGTGTTTATAAATACAAAGTCTCAGTTTCTGTAAATCTTATAATATAAGTGTTTTTGACTTAAATCGAATATCAAAACCCAAAAGTTTCGGTCTTGTCTTCTCCTTCCACTAAGGTAAAAGTCACCAAACGGATGTAAATTTTACCCTAGGAGGGTCCAAAAATATCAGTCCAAAAAAATCCCCAGTATTGGACTCGGTCTCTCTTTACCTTAACTAATCTGGTAGACTCTCGTAGTGAAGGATCAAATCATTACCGAACTTATATAAACAGTAGAAACGTCTTAGTTGTGTCACATCGTGGAGGAGGACTTGAGGATGCTACGAGCCACCGTAAAGTGCAATAACAAAAAGAAGAATGGTATGAGTGGTAAGGAAGGGAGAAAAAGTCATCTTTGTGGATGAGAAGGATGGAGAATTTTACGGAGTCAGTAGAGAAGAAATTTAAGGGTATCGGACTAAGTCCCACAGTGTAAGGAGTGAGGTACGGGGGGCCTATTGTATCACTTCGTACTACCACGGACGTCTCCCCCCACCGGTCCCTGGTTTTGAACTAGGTAGACGACTCGTGTGGGGAGTCACGTCGGGGAACACAGATGACTTCCCATCTTACGGAGAAAGAAGGGTATTTCTTTTATAAGTAAAGGGTCCGTACACGGATACCCGACTTAGATGGATCTTTCACATGAAATAAGAAAAAAGTTTTTTAATTAAAGGGGTCTCATTCACGTAAAAATATTAAATGAGTTTCTACAACATATTCTTATCTTGAATTTACAAGAATGTGTGTTTTTCTTATTTATACACTCAATTATATAAACAGTAAATTGATCTACCCTCCTTCAAAAAGTTTTACATATACCTTAGTAGCACTGCGTGTCAAATTTATAGACTGTCACAATAAACAGTTAATTCCTGTGGAAGGAGAGTGGAACCCGAAGGGAACACCGAGTCGACCATTTCTTAGGAGGACGTCACACCCTCTGGACCCAAGTTAGGGTCCCAACCTTTATACGGGACCTCTTCCCTTTTCGATGGGTGAGGTCATAGGACTGGACCTCTTAAGGTACCTGATATGTCAGGTACCCCAGTGTTTCTCAGCCTGTACTGACATGCTGAAAGGGAAAGTTAAAGTAAGGAGTTATTTCGACCTCTCTTTCTTAGTGAGATTTATAAAGTCTGGATTTACAAAGATTTAACAACCTTTCCTCTTCCTTGACTTCCCTCTTCCTTTACGTTCATTTAAGTCCTTCCGTGACGTCAAGGAATCCCCCGTTTCGTTTCACAGCAAAGGGTCTAGGTATTCCCCCGTGATGTCGATTGCGACGGAACCTAGTTCCTCGTACGTCAGGGAGGTTGTGACGACTGAGCGACAACTATCGAGTCGTTGACGGTCACGGTCTTCGTCCTTTTTTAAAGAAAAGAGAAAGAAGACTGAAGGTCAGTCGACGGTAACTGAGGGTAATCGTCTTAAATTAGTTTTGGGTCAATCGTTTCCTCAGGTTTTTTATTAAACCTTCGAAGGTTAGGAACTATCCCCCTTCTAGGGGACCTCTTCCTTTACCGTGGAACGGACCTTTTAGGGTACCTGGCTCCTCGGACCATCCGACGTCAGGTACCCCAACGTTTCTCAGCCTGTGCTGACTCGCTGTCTCACCTCCTCTTTTATTTTTCCGTACACATACCGACTCTCTGTTCTCCTTTGATTGGTTGTGGTGGTTCTTGTCTGATCGTCTTTTCTTCCCTTTTGTTAAGATTAAGTAAACGGGGTATTCGGTGATACGTCGAACTCATCAGACTGTCGAAAAACCTTATCTAGATTCTAAGCGTTTACCATGACATGAAACTTAACGGGTTCTAGAAAATTGCTCATAGGTTTGGACAAAAAGTGAGGAACCTGTAAGACCAAATTAACTACTACCCACGTTTGACTTGTAATTCTAAACACTTTGGAGGGTCCACTTAAAGTACAAGTTATGTAAGTTCCGGATACGGTACCGACCCTCACCGACAGTACCACAGTCCACCTGTGTTATCATTGTGATTATACAGGTACTTTTTAAGTGAACCTATTCCTTCAACACCATTTACATATGTTACATTATAATAAGTCGATATCTTTTCTTGTGTAAACTTAGTTAAGATTACTCCACCTACTTTGACCTCGGATAATATTTCTCATTTCATTCAGTCTTTCTCTTTATGGTCATGTCACATAGTTACGTATATATGCCTGAAATCTTTCTACCATTGTTACTAGCATATAGTTCCGTTGTTTTCTTTGTGTCTACATTTCTTGTCTGAAAACCTGATACACTCTCTTCCGCTCTCACCCTACTGAACTCTCTTATCGCGACTTTGTACATATAATGGTATACATTTTGTCTACTGGTCACGTTCAAGGTACGTACTTCGTCCCGTGAGTTTCGGGTGCGAGACCCTGTTGGGTCTCCCTACCCCACCCCTCCCTCCACCCTTCCCCTAAGTCCTAGCCCCCTGTGTACACGTAGGCACCCACTAAGTATAGCTACATACCGTTTTGGGTGGTTTATAACATTTCTTTAATAGGAGGTTAATTTTATTTGATGAATTAATTTTTTTAAGAGAACTCTGAGTTTAGTGAAACGTCCCCTGACAACAGTTTGTACTTCTTCCGTTCTTTTACGTCGTCCCAGTTCTATGGAACTTTATATCTGTTATGACTATATACTTTTACTTTGAGTAAGTTTGTTCAATGTACTAATAAATATAGTGGAAGTCAAGTCAAGTCAAGTCAGTGAGTCAGTACAGGCTGAGAAACGCTGGGGTACTTAGCGTCGTACGGTGTAGTGGAATCTGAAGAAATATCATGGTTTGAAAGTTCTATCCTAACACACACACACACACACACACATACATTTACAATCAAAATATATACATATTGTACTAATCGTAATGTCATTCACTTAATCGCGTCGTAGAAATCCTTTTATAGTCAACACGGAAACTTCCCGTCATATTTACTTTATTTTGTGTTTCTTCACGACGTCTCGTTCCCTCTTACTCGTGACTTGAAATTCTGTCTGTCGTATAATTTTTCGTCCCTGTAATGAAACGGTTGTTTCCAGGCAGATCAGTTACGATACCAAAAAGGTCATTAGTACATACCTACACTCTCAACCTGGTTTTTCTTTCGACTCACGGTTTCTTAACTACGAAAACTTGACACCACAACCTCTTCTGAGAACTCTCAGGGAACCTGATGTTCCTCTAGGTTGGTCAGGTAGTCAGGACTTATAAGTAACCTTCCTGACTACAACTTCGACTTTGAGGTTATGAAACCGGTGGACTTAGCTTCTTGACTGAGTAAACTTTTCTGGCACTACGACCCTTCCTAACTTTTGTTCTCTTCCCCAGTTGTCTCCTACCCTAACAACGCACCGTTGTGACTGAGTTACCTGTACTCACACTCATCTGAGGTCCTCAACCACTACCTGGTCCTTCGGACCTCACGACGTCAGTACCCCAGTGTCTCAACCCGTACTGACTCGCTGACTTGACTTGACTTTTATGACTCAATACCGGATACTAAAGGGACTACATATTCTTGTGGAGTTCGGGTCCATAAGACTGAATAAAATAGTAAAGATAATAAAGAAATAGTATTCTACGAAACTCATCAAAAGACGATTTCAGGAAAGATCCTTCCCGAACAAGTAAATACCCACTTCTGAGACTTCACGGGTATATTAGAGAAGACTTGACCAATTGGATTTTAATGTTTCGTTTATGTACTAGTTGATATCCCTAAGAGAGGGATGACACGTACATCTCTTTTTATTTACTTAGAAGAGGAAACCACTACCTCTCAGCCTCGTCACTTAATCCAATACGAACGCAAAAACGTGATTCGTTTTTTCAATGTTAGTTCAATGTTAACGTATAGTGACCCTTTCCGTAGGTCTTCCCCGCGAAACAGTCCATCAAGACCCATTGACCTAAGATTACTTTAGTCATTGAGGAAAGTCACGAGAAGGGACCTTGTTTAACCATTCATACCGAGTCAGTTTTGGACGATGAGTTTCCTATTACCGTTTACTTAAGGATCAGATGAGAAACCCTCCTAATATGTGAGTTGTCCTACATCATTATTATAAATCTATATTTACAATTTTATACAGAATATTAAGTACAACTTAAAGAAAGAAATCACTCAATCTTTTATTATTTCCGTATCTCTTTTACTTTGAAAGTCGTTATATAAATGAATAGGATACACTACCAATTAAAATACACAATTGAACTGACCTATTTGTCCACGGGTCCAAATTGTAATAAAGAAACACATAGACACACTCAAATTGTAAACTTAATAAACACCTTAGTCATTCACACCCACCCGTAGGGTGTTAGGGAACTTCGGGATTTAGCTTGTTATCCACCTCCTTCCTCTTTAAACGGAGTCACACCTCGACCCTATAAAGTAGTCAAAAAAGGACGGAAGTCTGACCGTAAATATCATAGTCGAGGGGATCAAGAGTCCGGAAGTCTAAGGAGTTTCATTTAATATGATGTCTGAAAGATCCAGAGGTCGAACGTCTGAACGTCTACTTTCTTACATCCTGAAGAGTCGGAGGTATTAATACACTCAATTAAGAAGTATCCTTTAGTTAGAAAGGAAATCGATCCTGATAACTAAGATGAAGATACCTCTTGAGATTATCTGTGACTCTACCTGAAAAAAAGAATTCTATTGTGGCACGAAAATAGAGGTTATGATTTTTATTATGACACTATGAATTTATTGTCTGGCCCTGGGACGTTGTACGACCCACATAGTGATTGAACACGGTGCGTTCGTTCGGTATACTTAAGTTTCCTACAAAATTCAAATATACAATCTTAGTTAGTAACGACAACAAGCCAGTGTTTCAGTACAGGCTGAGAAACGTTGGGGTGCATGACGTCGTTCCGTCCGAGGGGACAGGAAGTGACAGAGGACCTCGAACGAGTTCAAGTACAGATAACTCAACTACTACGATAGATTGGTAGAATAGGGGGTAGTGGGGGAAGAGAAGGACGAGAGTTAGAGAGGGTCGTACTCCCAGAAAAGATTACTCAGACGAAAAGTGTCATCTACCGGTTTCTTAACGTCGAAGTCGAAGTCGAAGTCGTAGTCATGAAGACCACTTACAACTTCCAACTAAAGGAAAACCTAACTGACCAAACTAGAGAAACGATAGGTTCCCTGAAAGTTCTCAGAAGAGGTTTTGGTGTTAAGTTTTCGTAGTTAAAAAGTCACGAGTCGGAAGAAATACCAGGTTGAAAGTACAGGTATGTACTGTCGTCCTGTTTGGTGTTGAAACTGACATGTCTGGAAACAGTCGTTTCACTACAGACGAAAAATTATACAACAGATCCAAACAATGTCGAAAGGAGGGTTCCTCGTTCGTAGAAAATTTAGTACCGACGTTAATGGTAGACGTCACTAAAACCACGGGTTCTTTTATTTCAGACAGTGACAAAGGTAAGAAAGGGGGTAGATAAACGGTACTTCACTACCCTGGCCCACGGTACTAAAAGTAAAAAACTAACAACTCAAAATTCGGTCTAAAAAGTGAGACGAGAAAGTCACAGTAGTTCTCCGAGAAATCAAGAAAAAGTGAAAGACGGTAATCCATGGTAGACGGATAGACTCCAATAACTATAAAGAGGACCGATAGAACTAAGGTCAAACACGAATTAGGTCGACCCGCAAGTAATTCTTCATCAAAATAGGAGCACAAAGAAATTTAAACCTACTCATAGAAATTGAAACTTCACGTTCTCGGAAGTAGACCCCTTAGTCCAAACATAAGTGACGGGTCATGAAATGAGTGGCACAATTTTTTTTACATCTGGGTCTCTTATACCAAACTTGTTTAAATTCTATAAATGACAAAGAAAGTAGTGATTTAATACTAACTTTTGAGATTAAAAATGAGGGTTGGTTACGGACACTGATTTTGAGACACACGTAACCAAAATACTTACTTTTGACAACGGACGATTTGCTTTCTACAACGTCTGGGGTTCGGTGACTTCGGAGGGGGTACCACTCGGTACTCCCCTGAGGCCTTCCCTTTCTTATCCTATGACTAGGGTCCATCGACTCCACGTATAGTCCCCTTCCTAAAGTGACTTGGGTGTCAGAACGTAGAAGGACATATTTCTATACAGTAGTTGAACTCTATAGACCAAAAGAAATTAATTGTCATTAGAAACCCACTAGGGTGATAGACCAGTACAACGTTTTGAGGAGGTAGAAGAGGGAATCGAGAGACTTCGTCAGGGAGTTTACAGAGATACTCCGACACGGGACCCGAATTCGGGAGTTAAAACAGACGTTTTGTTTTGTTTTAAGAGTTTTAAATCCAACACATAAAAAAAAAAGTATCAGTTATAGAAGAGAAGTGTGTCTTTATGGAAAAGAACCTTCTGTATAACTATTGAGAGGAAATGATGACCGTAATTACGGAGGAAGAGATCTATTCAATACTGTGTCTCTTATGTACACTTTATTTTCTTTATAGAGAAAGGTTCGTCTACATCAAAAATTATCGTATAGATTGTTTATGATTGGTCCCGGTAGATGAAGTATATCCATGGTGTATACAAGATTCTCGTAGTCAAGTCAAATCAAGTCAAGTCAGTGAGTCAACACAGGCTGAGAAACGTTGGGGTACTTAGCGTCGTGCGGTCCGGAGGGACAGGTAGTGGTTGAGGGCCTCAAGTGAGTCTGAGTGTAGGTAGCTCAGTCACTACGGTAGGTCGGTAGAGTAGGAGACAGTAGGGGAAGAGGAGGACGGGGGTTAGGGAGGGTCGTAGTCTCAGAAAAGGTCACTCAGTTGAGAAGCGTACTCCACCGGTTTCATGACCTCAAAGTCGAAGTCGTAGTAAGGAAGGTTTCTTTAGGGTCCGGACTAGAGGAAATCTTACCTGACCAACCTAGAGGAACATCAGGTTCCCTAAGAGTTCTCAGAAGAGGTTGTGGTGTCAAGTTTTCGTAGTTAAGAAGCCACGAGTCGAAAGAAGTGTCGGGTTGAGAGTGTAGGTATGTACTGGTGACCTTTTTGGTATCGGAACTGATCTGCCTGTAAACAACCGTTTCATTACAGAGACGAAAAGTTATACGATGGATCCAACCAGTATTAAAAGAAGGTTCCTCATTCACAGAAAATTAAAGTACCGACGTCAGTGGTAGACGTCACTAAAACCTCGGGGGTTTTTATTTCAGACTGTGACAAAGGTGACAAAGAGGTAGATAAAGGGTACTTCACTACCCTGGTCTACGGTACTAGAAGCAAAAGACTTACAACTCGAAATTCGGTTGAAAAAGTGAAAGGAGAAAGTAAAAGTAGTTCTCCGAAAAATCAAGGAGAAGTGAAAGACGGCATTACCACCACAGTAGACGTATAGACTCCAATAACTATAAAGAGGACCGTTAGAACTAAGGTCGAACACGAAGAAGGTCGGGTCACAAAGAGTACTACATGAGAGGTATCTTCAATTTATTCGTCCCCCACTGTTATATGTCGGGACTGCATGAGGAAAAGGATAAACCTTGGCCAGACAACAAGGTACAGGTAAGATTGACAACGAAGGACTGGACTTATATCCAAAGAGTTCTCCGTCCAGTCCACCAGACCATAAGGTTAGAGAAAGTCTTAAAAGGTGTCAAATAACACTAGGTGTGTCTCGTATCAGTATAAGATATGGAGTTCTCAAAACATGTCAATATTTGTTTTGATAGACAACCTCACTATAACATTACAATTAACAAGAAGATGCTACATGTAAGATGCTACATGCTACAAGAAGATGCTACAAGGTAATGTACTATTGGTTGTTATATTGAAGTACTCTCTTAAAAATGTTATTGAATAAGTTAAAAGAGAAACTTGTCTTGTAATCAAGAATTGTAAGATGTACTAAAACGTTTATAAAACAATACAATACTAAATATGAATTCAGAGTCCTGATTTTAAAACTTACTATCTTGATATCAAAATCAAAGAAGAGAGAAAAATAGAAATTTTAATTAATGAAAAAAAAATGACTTAATATAAAAAGATGATTAAGTCCTTTTTTATTTGGAGATCCAACAGGGGAAAAGAAAAAATGAAAATTAAAACCTCTGAAGTGACCCAGATTCAGTCACAATAAGTTGACTGAGAAGTGAGATTATTATATGTTACAAGTCTATAAACGATAGTGTTTGAAATAACGTTAAAATACTATATCCACGAATATATTTATAAGTGTAAACATGTAAACAGTGATATTATTGTTTAAATTAAAAAGTACGGTCTGAGTACGAACTACATTAAACTCTTTAAAAGACTCAATATATTAAGTCTAACGTAGAAGTACTGAGTAAAATACAAAATGAGTTTATAAAATCTTCGTGATTATACGAAAACACCCAACACCTATACTCCGTCGTTTTTTATTCTCGTTTTTCATGTTAGATTATATACATTTTCAATCGTACTTTTACTGTAGTATAAAATCCCTTTCATTTCATGGCTTCCATTCTCTTTGGGGTCACTATGCCATCCGTGGCTCTCTCCCGTAGTCTCCCGTCTGTATGAATTTGGTGTTAGTGTCTTTTGATTGGTCAGATTGGTTGGATTAGTGTACCTGGTATCGGAACAGATTGAGTTATTTTGATTCGGTACGGGACATCCCGGAGGGTTTTGTCTGTCCAGTACCACCTCTCAAGACTGTTTTACACCAGGTGACCTCTTTCCTTACCGTTTGGTGAAGTCATAAGAACGGAACTCTTAGGGTACTTGTCATACTTTTCCGCTTTTCTTTCCTGTGACTTTCTACTTGAGGGGTCCAGAGATCCACGGGTTATACGATGACCTCCAGTCATCTCTTTATTGAGGTCTTTCTTACTTCTCTGTCTCGGTTTCGTTTTTGTTGTGGGTCAACACCTACACTGACCACCATCTTCGTTCCAGACTACGACATTTCTCTTTATAACGTATCCTTGGATCTTACAACCCAGGTACTTAGTTCCGTTTAATTTTCACCAGTTTGTTCTCTACCGTTCTCACTTACAGCTGTAAGATCCTTAGTCGTTTGATTTTACCTGACCTTACCCACTTAAATTGAGTCTACTGGTAATATAGCTGATGACACCCCTTCTTAGGGAATCTTCTTTACCTCATCGGTAGTACCAGTTGTTCTCAGGTTTTACGTCATGATCCTACGTTAGAGTTTTTGCTGTCTTACTAGAGACAATCAGAGGTTCCGTTTGGTAAGTTATAGTGTCATTAGGTTCAGTTACGGGGCTGGTTATTACGACTCTTTCGCCTTCAACTTACCAAGATACTTTTGGATATTCTGGGAAATCTTGATTGTCGGTTTTATCTACAGGAAAAGTAATGTTCCCTGACCTTACGTTTTTATCCTTCAGTTCTTTGTGGACCCCATTGTCCGTTAAAACCGGAACCTCATGTTTTATTTCGTCCCGTTTCCGATTATCTTAAAACGGTTTCCTTGTGTGACTAGTATCGTTTGTGGGAGAAGGTTGTTGTGTTTTCTGAGATGGGTACCTGTAGTGGTCTACCAGTTATGACTTTAGTCTAACTAATATAAGAAACGTCGGTTTCTACCTCCTCGAGATACGTCAGTAGTTTTTGTTCTGGTCTTCGACTGACACCGAGACTAGTACACGAGGAATAACGGTTTAAGTCTGAATAGAACATCTTTCATCCATTTTGGTGATCCGGTAAGTCCATACTGGATTTAGTTTAGGGGGTACTAATATGTCACCTTCACTCTTTATCTAAATTCCCTGATCTAGACTATCTGTCTCACGGACTACTTGATACCTACCTCCAAACACTGTAACATGTCCCCTGTCCTTAGTTCTGGTAGGGGTTCTTTCTCTCTACGTTTTTTTCGTTTCACCAACAGACTCCGCAGGAATGTTTATCGACACTTTTCTTCTCTCCGCTTTTCGTTTCCTCTTTCCCTTTCTATATGGATAAATTTACGTCTTAAGGTTTCTGATCGTTCCTCTCTATTCTTTCGGAGGGAGTCCCTAGTTACGTTTCTTTATCTCCTTTTGTTGTCTTACCCTTTCTGATCTCTATGTCTACACATATTACCTGAAAACCTGAGTCTCCCTCTCCCTCTCCCACCCTACTAAACCCTCTTACTGTAAGATTGTACATATGATAGTACATTCTTAACTTAGCGGTCAGATACAGACTACGTCCTATGTCGTACGAACCTCGACCACGTACCCCTGCTGGGTCTCTCTACAATACCCCTCCCTCCACCCTCCCCCCAAGTACAAACCCTTACGTACATTCTTAATTTCTAAAATTTTAAATTTTTTTATTTTTTTATTTATTTTTAATTTTTATTTTTTTTTTTTTTCTTTTAATCTCTATAGTTCCCTTGTAAAGTACGTTTCTACCCGTGTTATTTCCTGTCTTTACCATACCTGGATTGTCTTCGTCTTCTATAATTCTTTTCCACCGTTTTTATGTGTCTTGACGTCTTTTTTATAGAAGTGTTGGGTCTATTAGTGTTACCATACTAGTGAGTGGATCTCGGTCTGTAGGACCTTACACTTCAGTTCACCCGGAATCTTTCGTAGTGATCCTAGTTTAGATCACCTCCACTACCTTAAGGTCAACTCAATAAAGTTTAGGACTTTCTACTACGACACTTTCATGACGTGAGTTATACGGTCGTTTAAACCTCTGGAGTCGTCACCGGTGTCCTGACCTTTTCCAGTCACAAGTAAGGTTAGGTTTTCTTTCCGTTACAGTTTCTTACGAGTTTGGCGTGTTAACGTAAGTAGAGTGTGCGATCATTTCATTACGAGTTTTAAGAGATTCGGTCCGGAGTCGTTATGCACTTTTTACTTGAAGGTCAACAAGTTCGGCCAAAATCTTTTCCAAAAACTTGGTCTCTGGTTTAACGGCTGTAGGTGACCTAGTAGTTTTTTCGTTCTCTCAAGGTCTTTTTGTAGATAAAGACGAAATAACTGATACGGTTTCGGAAACTGACACACCTAGTGTTATTTGACACCCTTTAAGACTCTCTGTCTTTATTGTCTGGTGGACTGGATGGAGAACTCTTTAGAAATACGTCCAGTTCTTCGTTGTCAATCTTGACATGTACCTTGTTATCTGACCAAGGTTTATCCTTTTCCTCATGCAGTTCCGACATATAATAGTGGGACGTCTCATGTCACGATTAACTATCTAGGTAGAATCTTTTACATTGATCGTTTTATGAAATTATGAAGACGTAATAGAGTACCTATCACCGGTTTCACTTACCAATTGTAAAATTTCAGAACAAGTACTAGGACCTAGTTAGTGAATCATAGATTAATTGACAATGGAACCTATTCTACATTAAAGAATCTTAAAGTCAAAAAAAGTAGACATTTTACTCTGACTTTGACGTACACAATTAAAAACAATGTTTTTACATTTGCAGATCGTGTTTTTGTTACATTAATATACGATAGACAATTAAAATAACGATCGGAGTTACCAAATAACAATAACAAATAATAAGTATCCAAAAGGTGTTTCCTCTTTCCTTAAAATGAGTACCTTGTAAGATTCTATTAAAATACACCTTAACACATACACACAAAAATTTTTTTAATAGCGATTTTCGAAACTTCCGAGTATGGTCCTCTCTCACGTCTATTTCAATTCTTACCTCACTTCTATTCTGTCACCAAATAAACAACCTAACAAAAGTAGGACCGGAGTCATTCTCTATTAACAGATAACTAATCACTTATAAGTCTCGACTCACAAACCATCGAAACGTGAACGACTTGTGATACATCTTTTTTATTTCGTCAGGTACTACTTTTAATTATCAAACATTGACAGATGTCCGAAGTTTAGAAGATTTTACTGAGAACTCTCTTTATTGAAGGATTGAGGGATTAGGATGATTTGAAGAAGGAGTTAACAATCTATAAATGAATATAAAACCAAGGAGTCTAGATCGGTCAAAACAAAGTTTACGAAAACTAGTTTCCTTACATCTTGTAAGGTCCCGTACGATTAATAAAAAAAAATTCCCTTCCTCTATTAAAGGGGGTGGGGGGACTTAAGATCTTTCCTATTGAAAAATGTTATGATTTAAGTCAAATCGTCAAGTATCGAGAAACTAAGTTCCAATAATCGTACACGATCTCTTAATATAACCTGTCTGAAAAAGTCCATAAGATCTTGGTAACCTCTAGTACAAATACATATATAAATATATAGAAAAGTTAAAGGTTCAGGAACTTCGTGAGGAAAAATACAAGAAAGAAATTTTTGTAGACCCAATTTCAGACTTTTGTTGTATCTTATGTATAGTTATTTATCTCTAAAGTAAGAGTAATAAAATAGTAGTTATACTATTAAAAACAACATAAAACATATAATATTTACATAAATGTGTAAAATTATGAATTTTACATAACATAAATTATGAATTTTACATACATAAATGTGATGTATTGAAGAAGGTAGTTGAAAGAAGTCAAAATTGTTACTATGTTGCAGAACAGCCCATTAAGGAATTGACGTTCCTTGTTTTTGGGTGAGTTCCATAGAATTCCTGCCTCCCGTAAGATATAATTTCTTGATACTCGTTGACAATCTGAATTGAGATATCAGTCTGAATTGTCGTACTTTTTAGTTGGTCATTTATATATTTGACAGATCGGTGAAAGAGACGTTTACGAACAAGAGGACACAGTGAAGACAGGAGACATGGATGTTACTATGACGTTCGGAGTAGTCCCGTGTGCCCTGTCTTACCGGTGGTAAGGGGGTTTCAGGCATAGAGGTTCTTGACGGAAAGTATTAGGGGTGTCAGACTAAGAATCAAAGAGACAGACATTAAATTTAAAAGTGTTTCTCCTAAAATAACCTGGGTAGGGCAAAGATTTTTCAATTTGTGCGCATTAGTGTAACATGTTTGTGCCGACATCCTGAGAGAAGTCGACTGCAGTTACGACCCAAAGCCTTTCCTTTTAATTAGGTCTACCTTTTCCATTTTCACTTAGATAGGAATTCCTGTTTCGACTATTAAAAGTAATACCCTATGAAAACACTTTAATCATTTCCGTCAATAAGGAGAACATTTACGACAGATCTTACAAAATAAAGTGAAACAATGAAACGTATACTAAAGTTTACAATCTCCAAGGAAACTCAATTGTTCCTCTTTAAATAAAGATTCCTTTCTGAGTCCGAATGTTTGTGTAAATTTAATCAATGTCTTTATTAACTTTACCGCCCCCTACACCCTTATGAGTCTTAGTTCTATTGTCTTCACCTTACTTTAGATGAAAACTTTTTAACTCGGGTACCTCTTTAGGTCCGGACCCACCAATAGATAGATATTAGTACTATATAGATATATAGATAGATATTTGTGATTACGGTGATTAATGGTGTCGTAAATAAGATCACAAGAGTGATCTTATTTGAAAAAGACACTGACACTCTTTCAACCGAAAGTAATAGATGTTATATAAATACACAAATGAGTCAGGACGTTATGTTTATCAAAGTGTTAAACGAGTTAGTATAAAAACATTTTTAGTTTACATGATTTATGAAGAATCTGTCAAAAAGAAGTCGTACCCTCTTCGTATATACTATTATAAAACATGATGAAAAGGTTGAAACATGTACAGACTTTAATCCAGTTTTACATTTCCATTTTTTTTTAATTTTTAAAACTTAGACTGTTAGTAAAAAAATTTAACTACGAACTTAAAGTACAAAACAAACCTTCGGAATCCCGAAGGGACCATCGAGTCTCCAATTTCGTAGACGGACGTTACACCCTCTGGGCCCAAACTAGGGACCCAACCCTTCTAAGGGGACCTCTTCCTTTACCGTTGGGTGAGGTCATAAGAACGGACCTCTTAGGGTACCTGCCTCCTCGGACCACCCGATGTCAGGTGCCCCAGCGTTTCAGCCTGTGCTGACTCGCTGAAGTGAATCCTTCGGAATACGATTGTAAGACAAGGGTAAGCTCGAATATTTTACAACAGACGATGAACTAAGATCCACAAAAGTGTGACACTAAAAACACAGATGTAGAAATTAAATATACGTTAAAATTAAATGAATAATATATTCCATTTCTTAACTGATACAAAAGGAAGTTCCACATCTGTCAGCAACAGGGGTTGGTAAAGATATCTTCAGGTAATAAAAGACAATTTTTTGTTTGTTTTTTTTTGTGTCTTTCGGAAACACTGTACGGTTTAGTAATATCATATACGTACACAGACAAAGAACGGGAAGATAAAAGAAGGACTAAGTCAACGGATAACTTTATAATAGTGACAAATTGGTAGAAAATAGATGTAGACTACCCTGTTCAGACCAAGAGACCTTCCTTAGACTCTTCCTCTAGTCATACATCCTTCAAATAATCACTCACGAGACCACTAATCGTAGACACCCCTCCTCTGACCACGTCCTTACCTGACTCCCTCTTTTACACGAACTTTACAGTGTAATTCGGTGACAACTGGGGTATCCCTCGAGACTTCTTTCTTATCAGGGGGTCCTTACAGACCTCAATATTACCCTCCCGACTTACTAATATGACGGTGTAGTCGATCATTAACCTACGTCCGACGGATAAGATCCTCTTCCGCTACCGTTGGGTGAGGTCATGATAACGGACCTTTTAGGGTACCTGCCTCCTCGGACCACCCGACGTCAGGTACCCCAACGATCCTCAGCCGTGCTGACTCGTTGAAGTGAAAGTGAAAAGTGAAAGTACGTAACCTCTTCCTTTACCGTTGGGCGAGGTCACAGGAACGGACCTCTTAGGGTCCCTGCCCCCTCGGACCACCCGACGGTAGATACCCCAACGTGTCTCACCCTGTACTGACTCCGCTGAATCGTCGTCGTCGTCATGGACAAACTTCCTTGTGTTTAGGACCCACTTCACCAAAGAAACCGGTTCTCTGTAAGGATCTCTCTTTCCAGATGACCCCCGACCGTCTTGAACATCGTCGTCCTCCTTACACAGGTACTTTTCGTGTCACAGGTGATGTGATGTGTAATATCAAAATGTGTTTTATAAAAGTAATAAATCAATGTGACACAGAAGGAGTACTCAAACCTTTGACTGGATAACTCAAGGAAAAATTAAAGACAAACTTTATGTAAACCTTGAGGTAATTTAAGTTCTAATTGACCAAGACATTAACATTAACTGGGTTCTTATACTTTTATGTCCGTAAAAGAAGGTGGGAACTTCTAGTACATACAAAAGTTTTTATACAAAGTTATCGATTAATAGAACATTTTGTAACATCCGGGAAAATAGACTTCTGAGTTGTTATTAAAAAACACGTACCACTCAGGGAAGATCCAGAGGTAGATACTATGGAGCGTTATAGAGAAACACACCACATTCCTTGTCCTAAATCACTCCCTCCCCTGTTGTGTGTCCAGGTCCGAGTTGTTCTTCTCTTTGTTCGTTTCCGTGTCCCAAGGGTAAGAGGGTGATGGACGTCTTCTTACAAGACTCTGGACCCATGACGACTGGGTGTTTCACCGCGACCCTAGGACAACTTCCAGTGAAAGGGGACACATAGAGAAAACAATACCACGTTCGTCTTCCTGTCACAAAAGTCCCTTT
This sequence comes from Capra ibex, assembly GCA_006410555.1. NCBI lineage: Eukaryota > Metazoa > Chordata > Mammalia > Artiodactyla > Bovidae > Capra > Capra ibex. The sequence goes on along the minus strand of SJYO01052474.1, from coordinate 13,355,412 downwards.
ATTTTATAAAAAACTACGCCTCATCAGACCTCAGTCCTAAGGTCGACAAACCTTCTCAACAGATCCTTTGGTCGACGGAACGTGCCCCACCGGAACTCGGGTAATACCCTTCGGTCCCAACCATGTTTGGTTCGAATCACCTTCTTCGGTTAAACAGACCCCTTGGATGTTATTGTAGGCCCCAATGAAAAAAGTCCTATCCCCCTGTGTAAACATGGACACCGACTAAGTACAGTTACATATCGTTTTCGGTGGTGTTATCATATTAATAGGAGGTTAATTTTAAGTACAAAGCTCTTTTCTTTTTTTTACCAAAATTCGAACGACGAAAATAAAAATAATAAATTTTAAAATAAATAAACAATAAACGAAAAGCGACTCGACTCAGAAGAAACGACGCGCCAGAGAGAGACCAACGTCTCTCGTCCCCGATGAGAGATCACGTCGCATGAACGAAGAGTGACGTCACCGAAGAGAACAACGCCTCGCGTCCGAGATCTCGTATGTCAGAAGTCATCGACACCGTGTAACGAGTCGTCAACACGTAGGGTCCGAGACTTCGTGTCCGAGTCGTCAACACCCAGGGTCCGAATCAACGAGACGTCGTACATTGTAAAAGGGTCTAGTCCCTAGCTTGGACACAGAGGACGTAGTCGTCCACCTAAGAAGTGGTGACTCGGTAGTCCCTTCGGGGTCCCAGTAAAAATAAAAATAAACAAAAACCAACACGTCGTGTCTAATATCCTAGAATCACGGGACTCGTCCCTAGTGTGGACACGGGAGACGTCACCTTCGTACTTCATGATTGATGACCAAACGGTCACTTAAGGATCCCACTGCAAATCTGTTAAGACGAGCAACATGGTGTAGAAAGAATATCTTCTATTGAAAAGAAGAGAAAAATTAGTAAGGATGACTTTACTAATAAACTAAAGGACCTAAGTAAAGGGTACAAAGAATTGACGTAAGAGTATTAAAATAAGTATTAAAAGTAGAGAAATTAAAACTCCGTACGGAGACATATATGAGAAATTCTGTTTACAGTGACACGTCGACAAAGAATAAAACGAAATTACTGTGACCTCAATTCCCCTCAAAAAAGAAACAAAATAAAATTAAGAGTCCTTAAGTCAAATGAATGAAGTTAAAATAAAAGTCAGTCAAGTCAGCGAGTCAGCACAGGCTGAGAAACTCTGGGGTACTTGTTGTCGTGTGGTCCGGAGGGACAGGTAGTAGTTGAGGATCTCAAATGGGTTTGGGTACAGGTAACTCAGCTACTACGGTAGGTTGACAGAGTAGGAGACGGCAGGGGAAGAGGAGGACGGGAGTTAGAAAGGGTCGGAGTGCCAAAAAAGTTTACTCAGTCGAGCAGTGTAGTCCACCGGTTTTATAACCTCAAAGTCGAAGTTGTAATCAGAAAGGTCACTTGTGGGTCCTGACTAGAGGAAATCCTACCTGACCAACCTAGAGGAACGTCAGGTTTCCTGAGAGTTCTCAGAAGAGGTTGTGGTGTCAAGTTTTCGTAGTTAAGAAGCCACGAGTCGAAAGAAATATCAGGTTGAGAGTGTAGGTATGTACTGATGATCTTTTTGGTATCGGAACTGATCTGCCTGGACACAACCGTTTCATTACAGAGACGAAAATTTATACGACAGATCCAACGAGAATTGAAAGGAAGGTTCCTCATTCGTAGAAAATTAAAGTACCGACGTTAGTGGTAGACGTCACTAAAACCTCGGGGGGGGGGTTTATTTCAGTCGGTGAACATCGGGTAAGAACAAAATTTCTATACGTTAGGGAATCTTAGAAACTGTACTAATTTGTAGGACATAAACTACGATAGGTGATAAAGGAAATAACGAAATCAAAAAGGACCCTGATATACATAAGTCAGACAACAAAGAGGACGAATGGATACAAAAGAGAGTCAAAAAACTCTAAAATCATACAAGGGTCAATATTGATTGTCGGGTCTACATCGTTGTACAATGTAAGTCCACAAAATTTTAGTGTCCAATTATACGAAAAATAGGGTGTCACTTAAGACTGGGACTAAAACTTCCATTTTCTTTTCCATTTTCCCTCCTAATTTTACCGCTCTTTCAAACACACACTAACCCAAAAGAAATCTTCCTCTTCCCTCAAATATCCGTGTTGGTAAACCCGCCCCCCCCCCCCCCC
>SJYO01052474.1:13276194-13353219 GCA_006410555.1 Capra ibex | reverse complement strand
CCTAAATAAATAAATAAATAAATAAATAAATAAATAAATAAATATAAGTGAGTGAGATCATAGAGGAAGAACCGGGTTAAAGGTACGTCACAGAGGATCCCCTCTTGAAGGTAAAATGAACCACTCGATAAATGAATCAAAATAAAAGATCCTTTTAAGGAAAAACCCTCTGATGAGGTCGACAAGATAACTAGAACTTATTTAACCGATGAACTGTCCCGACTAGGATGAGAGTTAAGGTCGACGAACCTTGATCTTTTGAAACCTTCAAGACTACTTATTTGAGTGAATGAACCAGTAGGAAAATAAAAATCAGACGGTATTTAACGTCCACTTACTCGAACCAATCCAAAGGTTTTGAGACAGAAGATACGACAGTCCTATTAGGAACTACAAGACTATGAAATTAGTATATGGGAAGACCCAGAACGTCACCATGTTACCTAAATCACTATGTTTCAACAAAAATCTCAAAGGAGCGTAAACTTACTCTAAAGTCCTTCCTCTTTTCCATCAATACCTACCAATGAGTTAGTAGAACGTATTCTGAGGACTATCCTTAAACCTTTTACCTTTGGTTTGTAAATTTTAAGATGACTAGCTATTTTATTTAAAAAAGAGAGTCATTTAACATGAAAAAAGGGTTTTCCATTTATTATTCGATTTAAAATGAATTCTCGTCTACCTTATAGACACTATCTTTGTTTTGGGGTCTTCTCCGTATTTCATTAACGAAGGTCGTAAATCCCCTCCCTTAAGTCGGATTTCTTCACATTTTGTAATTAAGAGACCTTTAACTTTCCAATTGAAATCTCTGCAAGTAAATTGAAATCACTTCTGTTCACGTATTATTTCGAGTACATCCAATAAAAATAAAAGTAGAAGAGTTAAGTCACTAATTAATTCTCGAACCTCCTCTTTTTACTTTTTACACCCTTACCTTTTCCAGACTTTACTAAAAAACCTCCTTAAAAATCGATTTATTCTCACGTCAATACTCTTACCATTCCGTAAATATTACATGTCACGCGACGTCACTCTCTCTGTCTTTGTGACTTATACTTGTATAGTGTCGTTCACGAGTTTTTCAACTCCCTCCATCCTTCAGGTATCGTATTCTTTCTCGTGTGATATCTACTGGTACGTTGTATTCGTGTCCCAGATTAGACCGTCATTCTCCTGATTACTCCATTAATGTCCCTTGACCCCTTCATTCCATTCGACCAATGATAATTAAATTTTATTTGAATCAATCGATTATTTAATTGAACTAACTAAATTCTAATCAAATTTTGTCTGTTTTTAAAGGGTGTAGAAGAGTCGGTAAATATTATCATTTTTTTATTCTCATAAAGGATACGAAACTCCGAGAGAGAGAATATTAGAAAAAACGGACTTGAAAAAAGAGGACATAACAAGGTTGATGGTTCTCCGATAAATCACCACATTTTTCGAGTCGGTACCAGTTTCAGTCCAGATATAGTAAGACTGAGATAAGAGGTCACTAAACACCGAGAAAAAAAAAAAAAAAAAAAAAACGACGATGATACCAAATATACGAAGGTAAAGTCCCAGAAAGTGAAAGTAGAAGTAACGGTCGTTTCTTTTGTCGTTTATCGATAGATAGGAAAGGAAAAGGATATAAAGTACAGAATCAAGAGAGAGAGAGATAACGTCTATACCTTTAGGAATAAAAAGTCTTTTTAAGTTACCAAAAAATCACGAACTTACAAGTTTAGACTTGGAGAGTTAACCCATGAATTCTTAACCGAGATAAAAATTGAGTGGTGGAAAGGACAGATGAAGGAGTCGGATATGAGGTCTGAATAGGTTGAAGGGGTGGAAAGAAAGTGTGCTTTAAGGACAAGGTCCGTCCTACCAAATAAGGAACAGTGTCGACAAGGGACTATGGGAGGAGGACGTGTAACCAGTATTCTGTGAGGGAGGTATATTGGTTTATTTCAGGTAGTGAGTTTCGTGTAAAAAAACCACCACCACCCCTCAAATGTATATCAAAAAAAAAAGTTATAACATCACCAAAAAGTTTCATGTAAAATAGAGTATCACTGTTAAGAAAGAGACCGGACACACCTAACGAATGAAGAGACTTAAAACTTTTGGGAACATACTGATGGTCATTAAAACAAAAGACTTACTGTATTCACACACACCGTAATTAAATTCACTTTCACTTCAGTGAGTCAGTACGGACTGAGAAGCGCTGGGGTACATGACATCGGATGGTCCGAGGAGACAGGTACCCTAAAAGGTCCGTTCTTATGACCTCACCCCATGTACACAGAGAAAGTTAAGGCCAAAGGAGCCACACATATGGTAGTACATTCTTAGCTTAGCGGTCAGATACAGGCTACATCCTATGTCGTACGAACCCCGACCACGTGCCCCTACGGGGTCTCTCTACAATACCCCTCCCTCCACCCTCCCCCCAAGTACAAACCCTTGCGTACATGTGGGTACCACCTAAGTACAGTTACAGACCGTTTTGGTTATGTCATAACATTTCATTTTATTTCATTTTTAATTTTTTTTTTTTTTTTCTTATGACCTCACCCAACGGTAAAGGAAGAGGTCTTCTAGAAGGACTGGGTCCCTAACTTGGACCCAGTGGGAGTAACATCCGTCTGTGAAATGGTAGACTCGGTGGTAGACTAGTCTACTGTAATCAAATTGAAGAGTAAATTATTTTTGTTAAGGAACTTCACGAAAACAAGGTAATCCCCACCTTCAAGAACTGTTTAAAAAACTGAAGTGAAGTTGGATAGTAAGTAACTACATGTTGAGTTTCCTTTGGCTTGAAAAGATTTCTGGTTTCATTCAGTTTGTTAAAAAGGGGTGTAAGAGTCCATTTCTTTTCTTATTGTTTTTATTCTGTAAAATAACAATTGTATTGACTTCATGTGAACGTTCCAAAAAGACCGGCGTACCTGACAGCGGACGGTCCGAGGAGACAGGTACCTGCAAAGGTCCGTTACTAAGACCTCGTCCAACGATAAAGGATGAGGTCCACTAGAAGGGGTGGTTCCTTGGTTTGGATCCAGAGAACACAGAAGACGTAACCGTCTGTCTAAGAAATGGTAACCCGGTAGACTCTCGGTTGGGGACACAAACCCAATTTAATGACCTCCTTAGTCATACTATTTTAGAACGAATAACAAGTTCAATCTTCTCATTATATAAAAGTAAGGAAAGTCGGATTTTAAGACGTACACTAAACACTACACTACCCGATCGACCTGATTAATTAAGTTTTCTTTTTTATAATATAAATTCTTTCTTAGTAAATATGACAAAATTTTTTATCATGTCCAATTCTTTTTGATGTTATAAGTTCTGACATACCTTGAGTCAATTAGACATTCGGTAATTCGTTTATTTTAGAGTGTTAAAAGGGACGAAGAGACTCCATAGTTATGTAATATCGTCAGACCGTTCCGAGGGTCGGTAATGTTTCTTGTCTCAATCTCACGGGTGTGTGAATAAGAGTCCTTTGGGTCGGGAGACGGACTGAGAGGAGTTAACGTCTTTCTTTTAATACGAGTCATCACTTTCTCCTTTTATCTCTCTCTCTCTGTCTAGTCAAATCAAGTCAAGTCAGTCAGCACAGACTGAGAAACACTGGGGTACTTGACGTCGTACGGTCCGGAGGGACTGGTAGTGGTTGAGAGTCTCAGGTGGGTTTGGGTACAGGTAGCTCAGCTACTACGGTAGATTGATAGAGTAGGAGACAGCAGGGGAAGAGGACGGGAGTTAGAAAGGGTCGTAGTCCCAAAAAAAGGTTACTCAGTCAAGAAGCGTACTCCACCGGTTTCATAACCTCAAAGTCGAAGTTGTACTTGTGGAAGGTTACTTGTGGGTCCTGACTAGAGGAAATCCTACCTGACTAACCTAGAGGAACGTCAGGTTCCCTGAGAGTTCTCAGAAGAGGTTGTGGTGTCAAGTTTTCGTAGTTAAGAAGTCGTGAGTCGAAAGAAGTGTCAGGTTGAGAGTGTAGGTATGTACTGATGACCTTTTTGGTATCGGAACTGATCTGTCTGGAAACAACCGTTTCATCACAAACGGTGATGAAACCAACCAGTATTGAAAGGAAGCTTCCTGATTCACAGAAAATTAAAGTAACGACCTTAGTGGTAGACGTCACTAAAAACTCGGGTCTTTTTATTTCAGTCGGTGACAAAGGGGTCGATAGACGGTACTTCATGACCTTGGCTTACGGTACTAGAATCAAAAGACTTACAACTCGAAATTCACTACCGTGTGTTCGTACCGACTCTCCTCGATGGGGCCCGACCTCTCTCTGTCTATCTTTATATCTTTGACACAAGAAAAGAAGAGAAAGTCTCGTCCGACACCTAGACAGACAGGGGATGTTTTAAATGGTACCTCCAGTAAACGAGACATATTTTTATTTCTTACCGTGGGGCTTTTTTCTAGAAGGTGTCTCACATTATCCCATCCCGTCCAACTTCCTTCTCCAGAGTTCATTCACTAGGCAGGGGAGTTGGAAGAGAGGGAAATGTAAAATATCTCTACAACGTTTCCGACTACCCTTAGGGTCCTTTACACAAAGTATCAGACCTACGGTGGTAAGATAATTGTCACTGTATGTGAACTAAGAGTTGAAGGAAAGAAAAAAAAAAAAAAAAAAAAAATTCCCGCCTATGAAACATTTTATACTTCTTCCTTTTGAGGAACTAGGGTGTCTGACCTTTTGATTGAGTTTCTTGTGTAACTCCTCCTAAACTTCCATAATTTAATGTATAAAATGAACGAATGGTAGAAAGTAATATAACGGACAAAATAAAAGTGATAATGGTTTAACGGTCCTTAATTGTCACTGTTTCCACTTCTCTCCACTTTTCTTAAGGTCAGAGGTTTCCTCCCCTCTGTTAACCAACACCCGTAGACTTTGTCGTACTGGTATTTATTTTCTCCAATAAAAATATCACAAATAAATCCCATGAATTACGAAACACATTCTGTCAAGTAAACTAAATAATAATCGTTGCCCTTTTTTGTCTAAAGGTTTAAATCCCTGGTGAGTCGTAAATACTTGAACCTTTAAGGTCCGTTCGAACTTTAGAGAACAACCGTAGACTCAACTAAATAGGAACCGCTCTCTACACAAAGAAAACAAAAAGCCATCTTATTTTTAAAAAACGGAGTTTATTCTTGATCTAGTCACGAAAAAAAGTTCAAACACATTCGTTTGTGTGTATATGTATATATAACATTATAAACAACATACTATATATAATGTTGTATTTTCAACAGTATATGTACATACATAAAAGTCATCTTCGATAGATATATATTCGTAGTATTATCCTTGTCTATTGTTTTTAATTCTCCATGTCCATGATGTTTGGTATTTGTTATCATGTTTATGTATGAGTCGTAATTAAGGAATCACATATGAAAGACCAAGAGAAGAGTTAAAAGGGTAGTAGTAGTGGTAGTGAGAGGAAGAGAGAGAGTGTAACCCTATACGAAAAGTATAGTTATTATAAGTGGAAAAGTAACATAGTTTTACAATCTTTGAAACTATTAGTCTCTCTTCTAGAATGTCGTTCTTTTGTCTTCTTCTATTCTCTTGTCTACTTCTATCACTCGTTATCATCAAATGTATAAATTTTACCACTTACATAAATTCGAATTTGTACATAAATGTTTACGTAACTACCTTTGTCTTTCTGTCTGATAAACTTTGACACACGTAAAGTTTTTTTAATTTTAATCAAGAGAGATGTATCAACTAGATATTTATAAAAGACTAAAATAAAACTTAAAATGTTTACAGAGAATATTCTATCAAGGATCTTAACACGGTATAAATATGAAAGTTTTCCTTTCTTTCTTCTTTTTATATGATAATCTATATCGATGACACTATAAAAAGTTTTTATAAAGAATTCGTTTCCTGTGTTTCAACCTAAGGGTTCCACCGTATAGTCTTTGTGTGTTACTTATATTAGAATCCTATGACAAGAGTCTCAAGGTACACATGTAAGTGATATTAATTACGATGTCTCTCTCCTTTGTAGTTACAATGGACGAAACATAAAGATTTTACACATGAAGAATTATAAGAGTTTGAAAATTTCTTTAAGTAAAGAAGAGAAATTTGTATTCCTAAGTACCTTCTTATATAAAAACACATATATACCTTTCTATATATATATATGTATGTGTGTGTAGGTATGCACACACACACAGACACACTTGGATATACCTCTCTCTTATTTTACATGATTTCCTTTTTTATATATATACACAAGATAAAATAAAATAAAAGTTAAAGGTTTACTGAGTAATCTATCGAAGATTTTAGTATATTAATCTCAAAACGGTTCTCTTACGTGACGAGTATCGTTTGTGGGAGAAGGTTGTTGTGTTCTCTTCTGAGATGTGTACCTGTAGTGGTCTACCAGTTCTGCCTTTAGTCTGACTAATATAAGAAACGTCAGTTTCTACCTCTTCGAGATATGTCAGTTGTTTTTGTTCTGACCCTCGACTGACACCGGGTCTAGTACTTGAGGAATAACGGTTTAAGTCTGAATTTAACTTCTTTCATCCCTTTTGGTGATCTGTTAAGTCCATACCGGATTTAGTTGAGGGAATACTAATATGTCACCTTCACTCTTTATCTAAATTCCCTGATCTATACTATCTTCACGGACTGTTTGATACCTGACTCCAAACACTGTAACATGTCCTCTGACCCTAGTTCTGGTAGAGGTACCTTTTCTTTACGTTTTTTCGTTTTACCGACAGACCCCTCCTGAATTTTTATCGACACTTTTCTTCTCTTCGCTTTTCGGTTCCTCTTTTCCTTTGTATATTCGTAGACTTACGTCTCAAGGTTTCTTATCGTTCTTCTCTATTCTTTCGGAAGGAGTCGCTAGTTACGTTTCTTTATCTCCTTTTGTTGTCTTACCCTTTCTGATCTCTAGTGAAGTTCTTTTAATCTCTATGGTTCCCTTGTAAAGTACGTTTGTACCCGAGCTATTTCCTGTCTTTACCATACCTGGATTGTCTTCGTCTTTTATAATTCTTCTCCACCGTTTTTATGTGCCTTCTTACCATGTCTTTTCTAGAAGTACTGGTTCTATTAGTGCTACCACACTAGTGAGTAGATCTCGGTCTGTAGGACCTTACACTTCAGTTCACCCGGAATCTTTCGTAGTGACGCTTGTTTCGATCACCTCCACTACCTTAAGGCCACCTTGATAAAGTTTAGGACTTTCTACTACGACACTTTCACGACGTGAGTTATACGGTAGTTTAAACCTTTTGAGTCGTCACCGGTGTCCTGACCTTTTCCAGTCAAAAGTAAGGTTAGGGTTTCTTTCCGTTTCGGTTTCTTACGAGTTTGATGACGCGTTAACGTGAGTAGAGTGTACGATCACTTCATTACGAGTTTTAAGAGGTTCGGTCCGAAGTCGTTATGCACTTGGCACTTGGACGTCTACAAGTTCGACCAAAATCTTTTCCGTCTCCTTGGTCTCTAGTTTAACGGTTGTAGGCGACCTAGTACCTTTTTCGTTCTCTCAAGGTCTTTTTTGTAGATAAAGACGAAATAACTGATACGGTTTCGGAAACTGACACACCTAGTGTTACTTTACACCTTTTAAAACTTTCTCTACCCTTACGGTCTGGTGGACTGGACGGAGAACTCTTTGGATATACGTCCAGTCCTTCGTTGTTAATCTTACCCAGTACCTTGTTGTCTGACCAAGGTTTATCCTTTTCCTCAGGCAGTTCCGACATATAACAGTGGGACGAATAAATTGAAAATACGTCTCATGTTGTACTCTTTACGACCCGACCTTCTTCGTGTTCGACCTTAGTTCTAACGGCCCTCTTTATCGTTATTGGAGTGGGAATACCGTCTTTCACTTCTCCTTGATTTTTCGGAGAACTACTTTCACTTTCTCCTCTCACTTTTTCAACCGAATTTCGAGTTGTAAGTCTTTTGCTTCTAGTACCGTAGACCAGGGTAGTGAAGTACCCTTTATCTACCCCTTTGTCACCTTTGTCACAGTCTGAATTAAAAAGAACCGAGGTTTTAGTCACGTCAAACTCTAACGTCGATACTTTAATTTTCTACGAATGAGGAACATACCTTTCAACACTGGTTGGATCTATCGGATAATTTTTCGTCTCTGTAATGAGACGGTTGTTTACAGACAGATCAGTTCCGATACAAAAAAGGACACCAGTACATACATACACTCTTAACCTGACACTTCTTTCGACTCGCGACTACTTAACTACGAAAACTTGACACTACAACCTCTTCTGAGAACTCTCAGGGAACCTGATGTTCCTCTAGGTTGGTCAGGTAGGATTTCCTCTAGTCAGGACCCACAAGAAACCTTCCTGACTACGATTTCGACTTCGAGGTTGTGAAACCGGTGGAGTACACTTCTCAACTGAGGAACCTTTTCTGAGACTACGACCCTCCCTAACCCCCGTCCTCCTCTTACCCTGCTGTCTCCTACTCTACCGACCCACCGTAGTGACTGAGCTACCTGTCCTCAGACCCACTTGAGACCCTCAACTACTACCTGTCCCTCCGGACCGTAAAACACTAAGTACAACAGTGTTTCTCATCCTGTACTGACTCGGTGACTTGACTTGACTGGACTTGACTTTTAGTATATTATATAAAAAATTTTCTTTTCTTTCTGTTTTTCATGACACTCCACGTCTTAATTGGCAATAAACCCCCCGACCGCACGTTCAACATTAAACTTTCCGACAGAGACCTTCGGTAACACTTCTGGTGAGACCCTTTCTCTTTTTCGGTTGCAGTCCGACAAACCACCCCCAAAGATGATCCCGACGACACTCTTTACCCACTTTAAGAATACTCACAGTAATAATATTTTCTTCCCCGCTCCTTCTTTCTCTTCCGACACAAGTAACCGACGTAGACGGAAACCAGGTATTAATGGGGTCTTCGTAATTGAGAGAACTTGAGATTGGGTGGCGAAGAGGACGACTCCCGTATCCTCTGTTAAGGTCCCGGTCTCCTCTTCCTGAACGGCGAACACACAGTCTCCATGTCGACTCTAAAGACTCTGTGTACCTCTCCTGACCTCCCTACTTCCCGGTCGTCACTCTTTGACACACTTCTAATGCAGGGTCCGACCGTCGTCGCGTATTTCCCCTCGTCACGTTCTAAGGACCCCCGTGGTACACGCTGGTGTGATTGCGGGTGACTAGGTCGGGGAGAGTCCCGGAGGGACGAAGGTTCGAGGTCGGTGTCTCACGGCTCGGAACCCTTTCTCTCCCGATACCATACTTACCCTTTACATTCGGTAATTCTTTGGTTTGTCCAGGTAACTCCTTGAGAACGGGTTTTTCGACCTGTAAAATTCAGTACAACACGGATCTCTTCCTTTACCGTTGGGTGAGGTCATAAGAATGGACCTCTTAAGGTACCTGTCTCCTCGGACCACCTGATGTCAGGTACGCTAACGTTTCTCAGTCTGTACTGACTCGCTGATTGTATGTGACACGACGACGACGATTCAGCGAAGTCAGCACAGGCTGAGACACGCCGGGGTGTCTGCCGTCGGGTAGTCCGAGGGGGTAGGGACCCTAAGAGGTCCGTTCTTGTGACCTCACCCGACGGTAAAGGAAGAGGTTACGTACTTTCACTTTTCACTTTCACTTCAGTGCGTCAGCACCGACTGAGAAGCACTGGGGTACCTGACGTCGGGTGGTCCGAGGAGGAGGGAGGTACCCTAAAAGGTCCGTTCTCATGACCTCACCCAGTGGTAACGGAAGAGGATGACCGAATTTTTTTGTTTTTCTCCAAACATCATCTCTATGTCCCCGGTCACTAGGTCCTCATAGTGATCGTCCGAACGTACATCATCTAAAAGTTTTGTATAAACAACTGACTCAGTCGGACGGGTTAAAAGAGGTTATTATGACTACTTCGTAATAGTACAAGATTCGTGAAAGTACAATTGGGAGTATTATGGGATATTTCGTTAATAATAATGACGGAGAGACAGTTACTTCTCTGATTCAGTGTCTCCCATCTGAAGAACCTTAGTGTCGATCGTTTCCCTTTCCGATCTATTAGTAGAAGTCCTTGGTTCTTTTCCTTTAAGAAGATGAAATATACAACGATACGAGATCAAAGTAGAATACGTAAACTAGGGGACGAAGGGGAAGACAAATATGACAAGAAGACGGTGAGAAGTGACCCGTACTTAATACAATAAAAAAATTTTAAAGGAGAATTTATATTGAAGAATTCTTTCCATAGGAAACTGTTAGAGTGGATCTTACAACGGAAGACAGGATACATGAATAAGTATCGTGCAACAGGAAAGGTACCTATTGTGACTGTCTCTAAACATTGAAAAAGGAAGTGATCAGACGATACACGATGGGACTGGTGTTTGGGTCTAACATTCGAGACCCCTCCCTTCTTGGTACAGATCCAACGAATGGTGACTCGTGTGTTTGTCCTGTGTACTGGATTTAGACGATTATGTCCACCGGTCAAAGGGTACCAAATATCTCACAGATGTTCCTCTCCATAACAGAACTAGACTAGTGGAATATTCAATGTATCTTTATTATAACTATTACCATCAACAACAAGTCAACGAGTTAACACAGACTGAGGAACGTTGGGTTGCCTGACGTCGTATGGTGTGACGGGACAGGAAGAGGTAGACTACCTCGAACGAGTACGAGTCCAGGTAACTCAGCCACTACGGTAGGTTGGTAGAGTAGTAGACAGTAAGGGAAGAGGAGGTCGAAAGTTAGAAAGGGTCGTAGTCCCAGAAACGGTTACTCACCCGAGAAGTGTAGTCCACCGGTTTAATAACCTCGAAGTCGTAGTCGGGAAGGTTACTTACAAGTCCTGTAATCTTAACCGAAATCTTAACGGAAATCTTAACCGACCAAATTAGAGGAGCGTCAGGTTTCCTGAGAGTTCTGAGAAGAGGTTATGGTGTTGAGTTTTCGTAGTTAAGAAGTTACGAGTGGGAATAAATACCAGGTCTAGAGTGTAGATATGTATTGATGACCTTTTTGGTAATGAAACTGTCTACCTGGAAACAGTCTTTTGAGTACAGAAACGAAAAATTATGTGACAGATCCAAACAGTTTCGAAAAGAAAGTTCCTCGTTCACAGAAAATTAAATTACCTCAATAGTAGACAGTACTAAAACCTCAGGGAGTTTTATTTCGGACAGTGACAAAGGTAACAAAGGGGTAGATAAACGTTACTTCACTACCCTGACCTACAGTACTAGAATCAAAGAACTTACAACAAAATTCGGTCGAAAAAGTGAGAGGAGAAAGTGAAAGTAGTTCTCCGGAAAATCAAGAATAAGTGAAAGACGGTGTTCACACCACAGTATACGTAAAGACTCCAATAACTATAAAGAGGGTCGTTAGAACTAAGGTCGAACACGAAGTAGGTCGGGACGTAAAACGTACTACATATATATACGGTTTCTTACGAGTTTGATGGCGTGTTAACGTGAGTAGAGTGTACGATCATTTCATTACGAGTTTTAAGAGATTGTGATGTACTTGGCACTTGAAGGTCTACAAGTTCGACCAAAATCTTTTCCGTCTCCTTGGTCTCTAGTTTAATGGTTGTAGGTGACCTAGTAGCTTTTTCGTTCTCGTAAGGTCTTTTTATAGATGAAGACGAAAGAACTGATACAGTTTCGGAAACTGACACACCTGTTGTTATTTGACACCCTTTGAGAAGTTCTTTACCCTCCGTGGACTGTACGGAGAACTCTTTAGATATACGTGTATTCCTTTGTTGTCAATCTTGACCTGTACCTTGTTGTCTGACCAAGGTTTATCCTTTTCATCACGCAGTTCCGACATATAACAGTGGACAAATAAATTGAATATACGTCTCTTTGTATTACTCTTTGGCACCCGACCTACTTCGTGTGACCTTAGTTCTAACGACCCTCTTTATAGTTAATAGAGTCTATACGTCTACTATGGTGGGAATACCGTCTTTTCCTTCTTCTTACTTTCTCGGAGAACTACTTTCACTTTCTCCTCTCACTTGTTCAACCGAATTTCGAGTTTTAAGTCTTTTGATTCTAGTACCGTAGGTCAGGGTCGTGAAGTACCTTTTATCTACTCCTTTGTCACCGTCTGAAATAAAACTCCCCAAGGTTTTAGTGACGTCTACCGTCGACGTCGGTACGTTAATTTTCGACGAACGAGGAACTTTCTTTTCAATACTGTTTGGATCTGTCGTATAATTTTTCGTCTCTGTAATGAAACGGTTGTTTCTAGATAACTCAGTTCCGATACCAAAAAGGTCACCAGCACACACCTACACTCTCAACCTGACACTTCTTTCGACTCGCGGTTTCTTAACTACGAAAACTTGACACCACAACCTCTTCTGAGAACTCTCAGGGAACCTGAGGTTCCTCTAGGTTGGTCAGGTAGGATTTCCTTTAGTTAGGAATTATAAGTAACTTTCCTGACTACAACTTCCACTTTGAGGTTATGAAACCGGTAGACTACGTTTCTTAACTGAGTGACAATTTTCTGAGACTACGACCCTTTCTAACTTCCGCCCTCCTCTTCCCCTGCTGTCTCCTACTCTACCAACCTACCGTAGTGACTGAGTTACCTGTACTCAAACTCATTAGAGGTCCTCAACCACTACCTGTCCCTCCGGACCACACGCAGGTACCTCAGAGTTTCTCAACCTGTGCTGACTCACTGACGTGAGTTGACTTGACTGAAACGTATATTCAATTTATTCGTCCAACTGTTATATGTCGGAACTGTGTGATGAAAGACTCAAACCTTCGCAACCAACAAGGTACAGGTCAAGATTGACGACGAAGAACTGGATGTACGTCTAAAGAGTCCTCCATATACTCCACCAGACCATAAGGATAAAGAGATTCTTAACAGGTATCAACAACACAAGGTGTGTCAGTTTCCGAAACCGTATCAGTTATTTCGTCTTTATCTACAAAAAGACCTTGAGAGGACGAAAAAGATACTAGGTTGCATACAACCGTTAAACAGAGACAAAGGAGACACAAAAGATTCAGGTCGAACTTGTAGACCTTCAAGTGTTAAGTGTATGACAACTCCGGACCGAACCTCTGAAAACTCGTAATGTAACGATCGTACACTCTACTCACGTCAACGTGCCATCAAACTTGTAATAACCCGTAACGGAAAGAAACCTTAACATTACTGTTGACTGGAAAAGGTCAGGACACATGTGACGACTCAAAAGGTTTAAACGACTGTATGACTCACGTCGTGAAAGTGTCGTAGTAGAAAATCCTGAACTTTATCGAGACGACCTTAAGGTAGTGGAGGTGATCGAAACAAACCTCACTACGAAGGATTCCGAGTGAACTGAAACGTAAGGTCCTATAGACCGAGATCCACTCACTAGTATGATAGTGACATGTTACAGTGTTTGGAGACAGGTATCCAGAAGTCCGTGAGACAGATAGTCTAGATTAGGGAACTTAGATAAACAGTGAAGGTGACATTTTAACATTCCCTAAACTAAATCCAGTATGGACTTACCAGATCACCAAAAGGGATCAAAGAAGTTAAATTCAGACTTAAACCGTTATTCCTCAAATACTAGACTCGGTGTCACTCGAGGACCAGAACAAAAACGACTGACATATTTCGAAGAGGAAAAAACCGGCGTTTCTTATATTAGTTAGACTAAAGTCGTAACCGGTAGACCACTACAGGTACACATCTCAGGAAACACAACAACCTTTTCCCACAAATGACAATGGTGACACAAGAGAACCGTTTTGAGATAATCGGAAACGGGACGAAGTAAAACATGAGGTTCCGGTTTAAACGGAAAATGAGGTCCATAGAGAACTGAAAGATGAAAACGTAAGGTCAGGGGATACTTCTTTTAATATAAAAAAACCACAAACAAGATCTTCCAGAACATCCAGAAGTATCTGAGAAAGTTGAACATCCAGACAGGATTAATTAGAGTGTGTGTGTGTGTGTGTTTGCATTTTTTGGATGCAATGAATCAGTCAGTATTCCTTAATAGTGACAAAATAGAAACAATATAAAAGAGGTAGGTATCCGTAGTTATGAACAAGTTGTCTGTCTATTACCCTAGCTGATACACCAACGTGAGACTCGAACTTTACCCTTTTCTTTATATTTTTGATTAGTGAAGGAAGTTCTTCGACTTGAACCGAAAAACTGTATATCAAAACTATAGTCAAAAATGAACGAGTTACACCTTTTATTTTATACTAGTGTGTAAACAATTTTAAGAAGGTTAGTTTTCCATCTCAGAGAAGGGGATTAGGAACTTAAACCCGACCGTAGTTCTGAGAGAAACTCGATATCTTACTTTAACACATTCAAAGACTTCGGAGTTCTTTTACATGTCTAAAGTAAAGGTTGGGGAACCTTACAAAGGTCGTTATTTTTCAAGTGGATCGGACACTTACTACTTTCTGGAAACTCGTTGACTCTCTCTCTCTAGGGGTCGACTGTCAGTCGTTGTTTCGGGTTCGTATCCTCACTCCAGTACAACCTAGGACGTCGGGGTTCCTTCTACGACCGACCGACGGCGGTACACTATTTGGGTCCTTTTTTGGTTGTCTTCACGTGGTGGTCGGTGTCTTACCGTCACTGAACAATGTGAGTCATCTATTTACCACACGAACCATAAAGGAAAATTAAAAGAAATAAGTTATCTTCCTTCCTGGTTCATAATAGTTATGATGAAAGTATTTCAACGTTTCTTAAAATATGATAAAATAAAAAGACACTTGTCTTTTAATTTCATTAATTAAAGAAAATGACAATTACGATATACGTTGTAAAGACATAGAATTACAATAAGGTACATTATGACCTTTACAAAAAAGTTTTGTTTTTTCATTTCCTTTTTTTCCTTCTTTTTCTTTCCACTTTTCTCTATACACCCACTGTATTAACAAAAGTCGTCTGAAAGTATGACGAGTCCTGTGTAATAAGTGGAAGAATGGAAAACAGGGAGGACAAGTTCCTCAACTGAATAAACACGGTCCTTAACTTGACTCGGTCCCTTTGGGTTAATTTAGGATGGTGACGTCTTTTCGTGTTTTATTAAGTAGTAAAACCCAACAAAACTTTATCTTACTTTTAATCAAACCTCCACCTTACTTCCCTCTTCCTTTGTAGTTATTTTCGTTTTCGTTGGTCTTAGTGTCCTTGGTAATTGTAACTAAAGTAAGGTCCTGTGACCCAGTCGGTCTTTCGAACCGTACGATTAACGTCTTCCGTGTAAACCACGTATCCTTCTATTGTCGTCTGTTTCTCCTCGACCTTTCTTAGTTTCTTTTGGTACGGTTTCCCCGTCGGGTCTGATACAAGTCTTTTGCACTATCAAAGAGGCTAAGCTAAAAGTAAAGTTCGAGGTCCTGTACAAAGAGTCAATCTTAGTTCAAACTTGTGATCTTTTATCTTTCCGGGTGAAAATAATCAAGGAGAGAACATGGGAAAAGGTATCAGATTAAAGATGATCTTACATTTTACGTAGACATAGGTTGAGGAACGAAAATCTCCCCTGATACACTCCCAATCAGCCATAAAGACTCTACTCTCACATCCACCCTCTCCAACAAGATGTTGCTAATATGAGGGGAAGTCAAGTCAAGTCAGCGAATCAGCAGAGGCTGAGAAACGCTGGGTACTTAGCGTCGTGCGGTCCGGAGGGACAGGTAGTGGTTGAGGGTCTCAAGTGAGTCTAAGTGCAGGTAGCTCAGTCACTACGGTAGGTCGGTAGAGTAGGAGACAGCAGGGGTAGAGGAGGACGGGGGTTAGGGAGGGTCGTAGTCTCAGAAAAGGTCAGGTATCACTATAAGGGGAATCATGAATCAAAATGGGTCAACCTCAACTTTAAACTAAACTTATAGACCTATGTTAAAACTTTATATAATGAAGTGGTTTTCACTTTAGGGAATGTATTTTAGTTATAAGTGAAACATTATTTCATACAGTTTTATGTAATATTTTTACAATGAAAAAAGTAATTTAGTTTAATTTAACCTAAATTTCAGGGTAGACCTTTGAACCACCACCATCGCCAAATCAGGATTCCAGTATAGACTGAGAATGTGGGGGTGCCTGATAATCAAATTCAATAACTTTCCCAACTAAGAGGTAAGTGGTTAGTATGTTTCCAGAACCATAGAACAAAACTTATTTTATAAGGTCTTTCAAGAAATTCTGAATCCAGGTTTACCCAAAGGTGATTGGTTACATAAAAGGTTCTAACGCATCAGTAACGAGAGACCGTTGAAAGATAAACCACTGCATGAATCCCGAAGGGACTACCGAGTCTACCATCTCTCAGACGTTACGTCCTCTGGGTTCAAAGTAGGGACCAAGTCTTTCCAGGGGGCCTCTTCACTTACCGGTGAGGTCCTAAGAACGGACCCCCTTAAGATACCTCTCTCCTCGAACCGTCATGTATTTCAAAGGGTACGGATTCTTCACGAATCCCAGGACAGAAAGGTATTCGAGGGTCTTCAGTGGTCGTGATTCTTGTGGAAGAACGTTTTAGGGTATTTTATCTCGGGTGAGTCGACATTAAAATAAATAAAAGGGGAAAAGGAAGGGAGTTTTTAAAAGAAGAAAGAGAAAGGAGAAGATCTTTAGATCGTATTTTTAACGTTCTGACCAAAAAAAAAAATTAGTGATATTTAAAAAATTTTACCTTTAAGATGAAGGATGAGTTAGTTCGTGTATTTTACTTTTTATATTACTGGACCGGTAGACAAATATCCATCGTCCTCACTCCCGATGTTTCCTTCTTGTTAATAAGCAATTGTAATGTCACTAAATAAGAAGAAGAGATAACGAAGGGACTAGTAATCGTAAAAATCTTGGAAGATTAATTGAAAGAACATTTGAAATCTATGACGACTGTCTAAGAAAAGGACCGAACTCGTAAAACTCTTTTAGTAAAGTTATGTCAATTCTGTCATCGTTGTTCCTTCCAGGGACTCTGCTGGCAGAAGTTTCTACTGAAGATCCTGACTTTTAGGAGATTTCCTACATATACATTTTAATACATACAAATTTAAAAAGACCTCTATTCCGGTACCGAAAGTTGAAAAGAATAAACTTTAAAAGAATAAATGATGTTCTTCAAAGTGTGACCGGGTGGTTTGACATGGATCAACTTTCATCACATTCACAATTATATTTACTTTTATGAATGAATCCCTCGTAAAACAAAACATTTCACCTCAAAAAGAAGTGGGAAAGAGTAGAGAGTATAGTCCTAACTTAGTGGGGAGACATTGACTAAGAAAGACGAAGGAAGGTGCGGAAAAAGGAGTAAGATTTCCTCTGGAATTAAGAGGAACTGTTGATAGAAGACGAGAAATTGATGTCTCAGAGTAAAAGTTGATCAGTTATTTACTCATATCTGATACCTTTTATCTCCGATCAAGTCAAATCAGGGAGTCAGTACAGACTGAGAAATACTGGGGTACTTGGTGTCGTACTGTCCGGAGGGACAGGTGGTGGTTGTGGACCTCAGGTGTGTTTGGGTACAGGGTAACTCAGTCACTACGGTAGGTTGGTAGAGTAGGAGACAGCAGGGGAAGAGGAGGACGGGAGTTAGAAAGGGTCGTAGTCCCAGAAAAGTTTACTCAGTCGAGCAGTGTAGTCCACCGGTTTTATAACCTCAAAGTCGAAGTTGTAGTTGGGAAGGTTACTGGTGGGTCCTGACTAGAGGAAATCCTACCTGACCAACCTAGAGGAACGTCAGATTCCCTGAGAGTTCTCAGAAGAGGTTGTCGTGTCAAGTTTTCGTAGTTAAGAATCCCCGAGTCGAAAGAAATATCAGGTTGAGAGTGTAGGTATGTACTGGTGACCTTTTTGGTATCGGAACTGATCTACCTGGAAACAACTGTTTCATCACAGAGACGAAAAATTATACGACAGATCCAACCAGTATTGAAAGGAAGGTTCCTCATTTGCAGACAATTAAAGTACCGGCGTTAGTGGTAGACGTCACTAAAACCTCGGGTCTTTTTATTTCAGTCGGTGACAAAGGGGTAGATAAACGGTACTTCACTACCCTGACCTACGATTCTTCAATTTTTCTTATCTGGAATTCACACTTAGGACGGAGAGGGACACGAACACACAAGCGTTTCCGAAAAGAATTGAGAAACACGGAATCAAAGGGGTAGATGTATTACACCTATTACGGTCACAGACGAAGTACAACAACAACAAGGCAGCGATTCAGTACAGGTTGAGAAACGATGGGGTACCTGAAGTCGTACGGTCCGAAGGGACAGAAAATGATAGAAGACCTCAAAAGAGTTTGAGTACAGGTGACAACCAAGTCTACCATTGCTTATACGGACGTCACTTCCTCTGGACACAAGGTAGGGACACAACCTTTCTACGGGACCTCCTCCCTTACCGATGGGTGAGGTCCTGAACGGACCCTTTAAGGTACTTGTCTCCCTAGACCGTCCGAGATCAGGCACCCTAGTGTTCTCAGTCTGTACTGAATCACTGATTTATTGTTGATATAAATAAAAATACATCTAATATATATACTTCACAGATAGTACATCGATCTTGGATCTTGAGTATTAGATACTAGTGAAAAACACTTAATGGTAAACAAATCCCTTCGGTAAAAGAAATCTAACTCGACGGTTTTAAGGAGAGAAGGGTATGGGTGAAGAAGAGTAAAGGTCTGGATCTTTAAAACGTAGAGGAAAGATTTTATTTCAGGATTTCCTAGTACCAGTTAAAGACGGAGTTCTAGAAGGGTGTAAACTCTCTCTTTGTGGATGGGACAGTCGGGAGTTCATTTACTCCTCTTAGTAAGTGTAAGTTTTTTCCTGAAGGAAATTTCAGACTAATTAGGTAAAAGAAGGTCTGATCCAGTAAAGTCCTAAAAGTATCTTCACAGTTTCTCATGTCCTTTCTCTTAATATTTTTACAGTCGGAAACCATTGTTACCTTCTACCTCAACGGAGAAACTTCTAATAAAATTATTAGAACGATCTATTAATGTGTTTTTCTCGACACAAATGAAATTTGTTTTGAAATAGAATATAAATAAGTAAAGTAAAGGAGTCAGGTGACTTCCCTTACTTATTTATACTTATGTTCCGTATTAATCTTCCCTTCTAAAAATTTTAAAAAGTAGTCAAAGAGTAAAGATTCAATGGGTCTTATGACCAGGGTAGTGAAGTACCGTTTATCTTTCCCTTTTTCACCTTCGTTACTGTCTAAAATTAAAGAACCCGAGATTTTAGTGACGTCTGTCACTGACGTCAGTACTTTAATTTACACGAACGAGGAACCTTCTTTTAGACACTGTTTGGATCCGTCGTATAATTTTTCGTCTCTTTAATGAAACGATTTTTTCCAGACATATCAGTTTCGATACCAAAAAGGTCTTCATTAATTACATACTTACACTCTCAACCTGGTATTTTTTCCGCCGACGACGACGACGACGATTCAGTGAAGTCAGCTCAAGCTGAGACGTTGGGGTATCTGCCGTCGGGTGGTCCGACCCTAAGAGGTCCGTTCTTGTGACCTCACCCAACGGTAAAGGAAGAGGTTACGTACTTTCACTTTTCACTTTCAATTCAGCAAGTCAACACAGACTGAGAAGCGTTGGGGTACCTGACGTCGGATGGTCCGAGGAGGTAGGTTCCCTAAAAGGTCCGTTCTCATGATTTCTTAACATGGGTTCTCATGGGTTCTTAACTACGAAAGTTTAACACCACGACCTCTTCTGAGAACTCTCAAGGAACCTGACGTCCTCTAGGTTGGTCAGTTAGGATTTCCTTTAGTTAGGACTTATAAGTAACCTTCCAGTCTACGACTTAGAGATTATAAAACCGGTGGACTACGTTTGGCGACTGAGACCTTTTCTGGGGCTACCCCGTTTCTAACTCCCGTCCTCCTCTTCCCCTACTCTCTCCTATTTTACCAACCTACCGTAGTGACTGAGTTATCTGTTCTTAAAGTCGTTTGAGACCCTCTGTCACTTCCTGTCCCCTCGGACCGTACGACGTCAGGTACCCAAACGTCACAGCCTGTACTATATCGTTGACCTGTTGTCGTCGTCGTCTTACGGAAAGAGTAAAGGAGGATAATAAAAATACTCAATACACACATGTAGCATAATAGAACGTAAGTGAAGTACTAACGTCCACTAAAGGCGGAGACGAAATATCAAAGTGTTCCAGATCCTCTAACAGAAGGTTCTACAGTCAAAAGACATATTTCGAGTACATACAGAGAGGGGAGTGTCATGTAGACTATCTTGATAAAATCCTATTAAAATACTTGTTTGTAAGTGACTTATGGTATCCTCTTTAGATTTAAATAGGGAGACAAAACCTGAGTTTATAATAATTAAATATAAAGTGTAAATATTCATGAGTACTAACAGTCATCTACCGGTCTTTTATTTTTTCTGATATCCACGACGCCATCGACCTTTAAGTTTCCACTTTGTCTAATACTGAGTTTTTTTACTTTCTGATACTTGTAAGAGTAATTTTCTCAAAGAAGTCTTGTAAACCGGACTTACGGTAGACAGGACCACTAAAAAATTAAACTAAATAGGTTATTTACCTCTTGTAAGACACTTAAATTGTGATAACTCAACGAAAGAGACTGGAGAGTTCAAGTTTTCTGTAAAAATATTGTCCTATACGACATAATAATAGAAACCACGACCATCTCCATATCTAAAGTAAACCAAGGAGAGTAAAAGTAAAGACACTTACGGAAAATTTTATATGAGAAATATAATTGTGTGTTATTTTAATTGCACATAGGTATGTCAAGAGACCGAAAATTGTTTAAATCTAAACGAGTCGATGGTGGTATTAGTCCTATGTTTTGTCAAGATAGTGGAATTTTCTGAAAGAAAACGAAAGGAAAACATCATTATGAGAGAGGGTGGGAATTTGGACCGTTGAACGACTAGACTAGACATCAAAACAGAAATACAATACATTTATATTATCTTACATTGAAAGACTCTTACCCACGAAAGTCGTTTTTTTTACCAGAACTCTAGGAAGGTTCTACAAGTATATAGTTATCGAGGAACGAAGAAAGTTGACGACTCATCATAAGGTAACATATTTACATAATATGATGTTAAACGAGTAGGAAAGTGGGTGGTTTCCGGTAAAACCAACGATGTTTGAAAACACACGTCAACACATTCTTAAAAGTAAAGAGATCACATTTGTAGATTTTCACTCTAAGAATCCAATGTACTATTCATCCTCAAATTGAACTAAATTTTTTTACGGTTTTTGCGGTTTTTGGTTGAAAGGTCGTATCGACCGGGTAAAAAGTAAGGGAGGTCGTTACAAGGTTAACCAAGAGAAGGAGAATTTATGAACGATAAAAGTCCTATAAAATAAAATCGGTAAGATTATTCATCTGTCTTCATAGAGTACCATCAAAATTAAACGTAAAGGGAAACATGTGAAAAATCTTCAAAGAGATTAATAAACTTATGTGTATAATATTAAAATGACTACCAAAGTTCTTAGAAGGATAGTGCATCTAGGGAAATGGGAGGGGCGACGAAATACAACATCAGTAGACACGTGTAATATAGGTGTTTGTAACTTTTATGAAGTGGTCGGTCACAATACCAAGAACTAAAGTTGATAGTTTGTATAGAACATATTGATCCTCCTCTTGTCAGACAATATAAGTGGGACTATAACTGGTAAAGACAACGAGAAGGAAGTAAGGACTACAAAATTCAAAGGAAAACCATAGTCAAAAGGAGACAAAATTCTAAAAAAAAAAGGTTAAGATAATATCGTACAGACGATGACTGTTTAGGAGAATCAAAGGAAGTAGATTCTTATAAATAAACTAAAAATAAGGACTTCCAATTAAACTGACCTACATCTTAAGACGTAATATGAAGAAAAATGAGTTGTAAAGTCTTTATAAAAACAAGTAAAAAGACCGGGGTACTAAAAACTACTCTGTAGGTGTCAGTACACTCAGTAGCAAGGTCATTTTCCTATGTAGTAAAAAGGGACCTACGTGAATTCCACAAAACGAAGTAAAAACCAGTATTCATTGAATTGATACTATACACATCTACACCTAATCCTCGCAACTCTAAACGACTCGAAGAAGTCAGATCAAAACCGTTAGAAAACAGAAGTCAGAGATAAAAAAAGTTAAAAAAGGGGAGACGTAAGAAAAAAAAAAAAAAAAAAGGGGGAGTACGGGAGTATCGTTCTTACAATCTGTAACACCATAAAAGGTTACACAGAACCCCGAGACAAATTAAAAAAGGTATTTAAATGTAAAACAACAAGATTGACTTATTAAAGATGACTACATAAGAGGTTAAGTGACTGAAAAAGAGACAGAAGGGATACCACGATAACTCGACTAAACAATTAAAAATTTTTAAAAACCAATAATATAAAAAGTCAGGATTTCAAAGGTAAACCAAACAGAAATCTATCTTTTACTATGTAGGAACAGTAGAGTCATAAATTCAGATCAACAAGAAAGAGTTCGTTCAACTCTAAAAAAAGAAGAAGTATCTGACTTCATGTAAACCTGATATAACATCTGTAAAACTTAAAACACAATATCCCGACAAACGGAATTATATACAACAGCACCACCAAATCAGTGATTCAACACAGGTTGAGAAACACTGGAGGAGACATTAAGTATATCTATTATGATTAATCTGAAAATTCACCCGTCAGTAGGACTAACCCAAGTTAGACTTTCAGGACTGGATGGTAGACACCCAACACTAAGGTCATAGTTAAGTCCAAAGTTTCGGAATAGGGATGAAGATCCTAGATACGGTATACACGTGGTGGGACACTTGTCGGACCCTGAACTTACCACCGGGTAAGATGTCAAACCAATAGTCTTAGATCCATGAGACAATTTCCGGTTAAAGTGTGTACAAGTCGAATCCTCCTCGGGTCCTCAAGTATATCCTGAACTTCAAGTCAAGTCAAGTCAGCGAGTCAGCACAGACTGAGAAACGTTGGGGTATCTGACGTCGTTTGGTCCGAAGGGACAGGTAGTGGTTAAGGGTGCCGAATGAGTTTGAGTATAGGTAGTTCAGTCACTACGGTAAGTTGGTAGAGTAGGAGACAGTAGGGGAAGAGGAGAACGGCAGTTGGAAAGGATTGTAGTCCCAGAAAAGGTTACTCAGCCGAGAAGTGGATTTCACCGGTTTCATAATCTCAAAGTTGAAGTTGTAGTCAGGAAGGTTACTTATAAGTCCTGACTAAAGGAAATCCTACCTGACTAACCTAGAGGAACGTCAGGTTCCCTGAGAGTTCTTAGAAGAGGTTGTGGTGTCAAGTTTCCGTAGTTAAGAAACCACGAGTCGAAAGAAATATTAGGTTTAGAGTGTGGGCATGCACTGATGACCTTTTTGGTATCGAAACTGATCTACCTGGAAACAACCGTTTATTACAGAGACGACAAAGTATACGACAAATCCAACCAGTATCGAAAAGAAGGTTCCTCATTCGCAGAAAATTAAAGTACCGACGTCAGTGGTAGACGTCACTAAAACCTCGGGGGTTTTTATTTCACAGCGATAAATGTAACAAAGAGATAGATAAACGTTAATTCACTACCCTGGTCTACGGTACTAGAATCAAAAGACTTACAACTCAAAATTCGGTTGGAAAAGTGAGAGGAGAAAGTATAAGTAGTTCTCCGAGAAATCAAGAAGAAACGAAGGAGAGTATTCTCACCACGGTAGACGTATAGACTCCAGTAACTATAAAGAGGGTCGGCAGAACTAAGGTCGAATACGAAGTAGGTCGGGTCGTAAAGAGTACTACATGAGAAGTATAGTCAATTTATTCGTCCCACTGTTATATGTCGGAACTGCATGAGGAAAGGACTAAACCTTGGTCAGACAAAAAGGTACAGGTCAAGATTGACAACGAAGAACTGGACGTATGTCTAAAGAGTCCTCTATCCATTCCACCACACCATAAGAGTAGAGAAAGTTTTAAAAATCGTCAAACAACACTAGGTGTGTCAGTCTCCGAAACCGTATCAGTTATTTCGTCTTTATCTATAAAAAGACCGTGAGAGAACGAAAAAGATACTATGTTGTCTACAACCGTTAAACTAGAGACCAAGGAGACGTAAAAGATTCAGGTCGAACATGTAGACCTTCAAGTGTCAAGTACATGACAACTTCGGACCGGACCTCTTAAAACTCGTAACGAAACGATCGCACATTCTACTCATGTTGACACACCATCAACCTTGTAACTGAAATCCAGTGTAAGGGTTCAAGGAGGGAGAAACGTCAGAAGTATCATGAGGGAGACTGATGAGGTAATTCCTTCAGTTCGAAATACATGGAATAACAAGACACATGAAAAAACACGACACGGACATAGACCCCAGTTCCCTGTCTTACTATCTCTGTGTCTCTTCATTATCCCAAAGAGGGAACTGAGAACCCCGGTATTGAGGAGACTATTACTCTAAATCCACCGAAAGAAAGTCTCAAAATCCAAAGACAACCAAGGGTTGTGGGACAACGATAATATAATAACCTAACAAACCTCCGATCTCACATTTCTTTGTTTCCTTTCTTTTCTCTTTATTTTTACCTATTAAGGAGGTAACGTAGACTTAGAATCTTCTGAACATAACTAGGAATCCGGTCTTGATCTTTCGAAGAAGATTTTAAGAGAGATAGACTAGATTACAGGTGAAGTTCCTAAATCCAACGCAACTTAAATTGGAACCTCCATTACCTTACTTTAGTACCATTCAAGTGGTGAGTAGACTACCCGAGAAGACGAGTAGGTGGACGATAATGAAAAACTTATCTGAGATAGAAAATCTTGTCAAGTTGTAAATGTCATTTTAATTCGTTCAACATGTCTTAAGAGTACAGTAGGGAAAATGGTGTATGTGTCAAAGGGTATTATTATTAGAGTATATGATCATTATCGTATAAACGATATCAATCACTTGGTTTTCCCGAAGGTACCACCGAGTCACCATCGCTTAAACGGAAGGTCAACGTCCTCGGTGTCCAAACTATGGCCCCAGTTCTTCTAGGGGACCTCTTCCTTTACCGTTGGATGGGGTCATAAGAGTAGACCCTTTAGGGTACCTGTCCCCTTGGAGTGTCCGATGTCAGATACCCCAACGTTTTCTCAACCTGTACTGAATCACTGATTAATATAGTTATATTAATTAATTCCAGGTATAAACCAGATATAAAAAGAACAAAAATGGATTAGAAAATGACAAAGTCCTAGGTAGGTCCTTTAACGTAACGTAAATTAAGAATATAGAGGATCCGAAGAGAACCGACACTATCAAAAAGTCTGAAAAGAACAAAGACTATTGGAACTTTTACAAATCATGACCAGATCACCCTATAACATCATACAGGTTGGTAACCTTAATCAGACTACAAAGAGAGTATTACTTTAACCCCAATACTTAAAAACTCCTCCTTCTGGTTCTTCATTTCACGGTCTTATAGTTTTTATGGGTTAATAACTGTAATAAACATCAGTAGTACGACTGGACCAGTGGACTGGTTCCATCACTATCAGAAGAGGTATCCAAAGAAAAAAAACGAGAGTAAAATTAGTAAAGGAGTAAACAGACAGTATCCGTCGAAATTGACCTAATAGTGATAATTGAAAAAGGTCTCTTCGTTTAATTCGTGTTCAGATATGTGTATGTGTGAGATTTTAAAACGAAATTTAGAGAGTATAGTGGACCCAAATAAACCTCCTTCATAGAGGATGAGGAAACACCCATATTTCCTTTGAGTGTCGTGAGACTTTTGAGAGAATCTTGGAAGTGAATGGTCATGAAGGAGATTCAATTAAAAGATCGTAACAATAGATGTGAGATCTGAACCTCCTACGTCATTAAAAACAGTACAACATATACAGGTAGTATAACCTTTCGGGATCGTATCTATAAGACGGTGGATTGAGATCATAACAAGAGTAAATTCCAAGGTTCGTTTGCTTTTAATCGACACAATTGTGTGTAGAGATTTCTGTGTAATCGATTCACGTATGTTACAAGAACTTGTCATAAAGGTAAGAAATAGGTCTAGACAAAAGGTAAATCGACTCGACTCGTAACTACTTCCAGTAGAGATGGGGATAATTAAATCTGGAAATAGGTCCAGTTAGGTCACCGTTCAGAGGTAAAAGAGTGTCACGACACAACAGAGGACAAACAAGGAGGTCTCTGTTTACGTGGAGTCTTAGTTAGAGGAATTTCTGTCGATTTCCTCCTCAGACTGGAGAGATATTTCTTTGTTTACTAGTCGTCACTTCCCTCTTATTTACGAACAATGACAAAGACGGTTCCAAGGTAGAAGGGGGTAGGTTCTGACAGAAGTTGACTCCTTCCTCTTGATGTTTTCCACAACGACAACAAGTCAGCGATCCAGTGTAGACTGAGAAACACTGGAGTACCTGACGTCGTGTGGTCCGAAGGCACAGGAAGTGATAGAGGTCCTCAAACGAGTTGAGTACAGGTAACTCAGTCACTACGGTAGGTTGGGAGAGCAGGAGACAACGGGGGTAGAGGAGAACGGGAGTCAGAAAGGGTCGTAGTCCCAGAAAAGGTTAATCACATCTACCAACATAAGTAATCCGTAATCATGTCGTTTCATAAGGTACCATCTCCATCCTAAGGGTCGTCTTTCGTCTCCACGTATTTTAGAGAATGCCGGATTACAGAGTCCTTACCGTAGCGTAACGCAGACGGTGTAATTAACCGATTTCATTTAGTGTCCCGAACGGGTCTAAGTTTCCTCTCTTCGTCTGAGAGAGAGTCAACCTTCTAGAGTTCTCTATACCTATATTCCTTTCCTTCTTGACACTGGTCCCTATTATTGAGTGTCATTCTCCGATTGAATTTTTTGAGAAATTTACTCAGATAAATTAATGTAAATTCATTTTAATAAATCACTTATTATAATTTTCACCACACACCTACACCGTCTTGATACTCCAACATTATACTTAACAATTTCAAACTTTTGTGAAAGATGAGAGTGTAATAAAAGTGAAAGTATCGTAGGGAAATAGTACCAGAAGTATTTGATAGAAGCTAACAAGGATACCGGTGAAGATGAACTTCGTCCCGTAAAAAATTTTTTACACACCGGATGAGACAAGAAGTTCCATCACACCATAAGACTAACTGGGGACGTAATCAATTCAATCTACATGGTACGGGGGAAAGAATTGACATAGGGTGGTGTAGATCAATAGTCAAGTCAAGTCAAGTCAAGTCAGTGAGTCAACACAGAAACACTGGAAGTACCTGACGTCGTGTGGTCCGAAAGGACGGGTAGATCTATCCGACGCGTAATAGAGACTAGTCGTCGATCGGATACTATTCGGTTCCTGTCCACCTTTCATCACACACAAAAGTGTGAACCGATTTTATACTTCTCACTAAACCTCAATTTTAATTAGTTAATTGAGTAGACTTAGAGAAGTTTCCGGGGAACTATCAAAATATTCCCTGAGAACTTAAGATATAAGTTATATTTTCGTAACTTCTCATTTCTTTTTAATCAACACTAATAAAATTTTATAAGTTAGACCCAAATCCGGTCGGTCAACTACATCTTTATTTTCCTAGTCCAACAACCAAGAGAAGGTTCGGTACACATGTACCTTCTTTGTTAATTCCCGTTTTGAACCTGATGACTCGACGTAGGGTCAAGTGTGTTCTTATCGAATAAAGATTACAAAACTTTTACCTATTTTCGTCATCAAAGTAGAAAATGAGAGTCACCTCTAGAATTTCTCCGGTTATAAGTAAATAGAAACTCTGACTTAGATATTTGTTTTTAAAATAGTAAGTGAAAAAGGAAATTAAAGAAAAAACTCAATGTTTGAAAGACACTTTTATTTGTTATTTCTGTATCTTGGTATCCTATAAACTGGTCTTAAATTACAACATTAGTATATTTTGAATCTTGTTTGACGACAGTCAGTAATCATATACTATCGAATTAACGATGTGTTACACTAAAAATATATTATTAATCGTAACCCCTTTTATATACATTTTAAAACTTCAATGATAATAAGAAAGTATCATTTCGGTTCAAATTTTTGAGAGAAGAAATAGTAATGAATATCATAGAAATTTGATATAGTTGATATGTTAACGTAAATATATATAAGTGATTATATACATAAGTCTCCGTCACAAGATCAAGACTTAAAGCTTGGTGGAGTACAATGGGTGATGTCGGATAGTGATCCTAAGAAAGGATAAGAAATAGAAACGGAGATTAAACTTAATAGACCCTCGGAAAAGATGATAAGAGACAGAACTTCAGGACTATGATATACGAGATCCACTATCCTGACACCGATATTATTGAGATTCAGTAAGTCGAAACCCACCGGCCAATTGTTGTATCCCTGTACCGGTACACGAACACACACCAATGTTTCACCTAGTCTTCTCGGCGTCTGTGTCCCTTCAGTGTATCCATACCTCCGTTTGGTCACGAGTCGTTCCTACGAGGTTCAATTTCGGTCATTCAGGGATATATACGAGGAAGTAGAAAGGGGTGGTCAAGTCCCAGAAAGTTTAACAAGGAGGAATCCTCTATCTTCCTTCAAACCTTTCTTCAAGTCTTTTTATGTCGATTCGGAAGTCGCTAAGATCTGGTTGACTAGTCCAAAAGGAGACACCAGTCGGAAGCTCCTTCTAAAGTTCCATTATAATGCATTCTGAAGTTCTCGTCACCCGTCCTAGGACAATCCTAAAGGAGATTAATATACGGATATATGGGGGAACTGTTCCATCAATGTTTACAAAGTCATAAAAAACGAGTTTTGATTCGAACCTTAAAAAATCAGGAAACACGTTGTATCAGAAGACCTAGTACACTCTTACACAAACTCCTAGTTCCAAAAGTAAATAAGTCCAAATGGTTCTCATAGCGATCAGAAAACCCAATCAAGAGCCTAAGTAAAAGTTGCAAAACGAACGTAAAGATTTGGACTAATGGGTCCGTGAAGGGGACCTAAAAATTAACAACAGACGTGATTGAGGGTCCCAGTAGTAGATTAAAATTTGTAAAAAAAAAGAAAGTTTAGTTGGATGTTGGTGAGTATGGAATTTCTCCAACAGTTAATAACTAATTTTTTTACGGACGTAGGAATGGTTACGGGTTATACGGAAACTTTCGTTTCACACTTCTTTTCCTTTGTTCTCTTACGTCTCTTTGGGTCCAACGGACTTTCCCTCAAATTTTCCCGAACTATCAGTCAAATTTTTTCTGAATTTTTTCCAATTTATTTTGAATCTACTGAAGTGACAAAACAAATTTCGATCGAGAAAAATGAAACGTAACACTTCTGTTCGACCGTGGGACGTGTCCTCACAAAATTCAGTACGTGCCGACACGTGTCATCGGGTATTTTCCTAGGTAAGGGTCAGTTCGTGATATAGTATTTTACAATTCGGACATTCACTGAAATCTTTAGTAGATAAGGTTGAAGGAGTAAAATGTCTACTCCTTTGACCCTGGTTTCTCCAATTCGTTGAACGGGTCATAGTCAGTATTACTGACACGTATCTTCGTTAGTCGGTGTAGCAACTGAGTCACGGATCTCCTGACCGACGAGGTATCGATGTCGAAACCCTCGATTTTGACAAAAGAAACTAAACTCTGTAACTTCGGATTCAAAAAAGGAGACCGACAAAGAAAGAGAACGGAATTTGCCTTTCGTAAGACGACAGTAAACCTAAAAAGGAATTAAAAAGGATTAGAGAGATATGTAAGAGAGACGAGAATTTCTGTGGATGTTAATAGGAAATGAGTGACACCATACCTTCGACTACATTAATCGGTTCTGATGTATTGAATGGTTGTAATGGTCTCTCGTTCAGAAACGGTGATTAAAAGGTATTTACAAAGGAAGAAAACGAAATACTGAAAGTACAGTGAATTAGTTATGAAAATTCAAGTCAAGTCAAGTCAGTGAGTCAGTACAGGCTTCAAGTATAATCGTATTTTTTCTTTAGTCATAAATAAAGGTTTCAGATACGATCGAACCGTTACTACTCGTTGACGGTACCCGAAGACAGGTAAAACACATAGTGAAGTATTATTTAAAAACAGATATTACGTATGAATGTTAAAAGACTTCAAAAATTTTCATAATACGCGAAGACACTAACTTTGGAGAAGTAACTGCATCAGGTCCTAAATCAACAGTCAGGTCACCATTCACCGTTAGGTGAGGTCGTGAGAACGGACCTTTTAGGGTACCTGTCTTCTAGGACTATCCGATGTCAGGTACCCCAGTGTTTCTCAGCCTGTACTGACTCACTGAAGTGAAAGTGAAAGGTCACCATTCTTCCTAACCTCCAAACCCAACCCTTACTCTCTCCTCACTTCAACTTAGGAGATATCTTGAAACGTTTTAATGAATACAGGCGATTCTAGTGTCGAGGTGAGGGCCTTTCTAAGACTACATAGAAAAAAGGAAATTAGCGAGAGAGATTCTGTATTAAGAGTTCACACCAGGTGTCTGGTCGTAGTAGTAATGATGAATCCCTAAACTATCTTTCTGTTTAAGAGGTCGGGGTTGATGTCTAGATCATTTAATCTCCGAGATACCCACACACACACACGACACGAGTCAGTACAGACTGAGAAACACTGGAGTACCTGACAGTGGGTGGTCCGAGGAGACAAGTACCTTAAAACGTCCATTCTTATGACCTTACCCAACTGTAAAACATGAGGTCCCCTAGAAAGGTTGGGTACCTAGTTTAGGTGGAGACAAGGTAGACGGCGAGTCAGAATACGTAGAAGACGGAACCTTCTATCTAAGAAATGGTCACGTGGTAGGCACCTCGGGAGGTTCACTAAACTTCTTGGATTAAAAACTCATGGTGACGATAGTTACGAGTCTTTTCCACTACCGTAGGGTGAGGTCATAAGAACGGACCTTTTAGGGTACCTATCTCTTCGGACCATCCGACGGTAGATACCCCAGCGTGTCTCAGTCTGTGCTGACTTCACTGAATCGTCGATAGTTACGATAAAATTGGGTACCGTTGTCGACCCAATTTTAGTACAAATACGGGTAGTCCATAAAAAGAACCTGGAAAGTAATCGTACAGACTTTGAACGAGAAAACTTGAGAATTTGTTCAGATATCTTAGTTTCGAATATCTGAAACAAAGTTTCTCCTGTAACAAAGGAGTCGTAGGAGACACCTGGGGTCCGTCAAGGGGAACGACGAAGGGTCTCCGGTCGGGTAGTTTGGCGACATTACTCCGGCTTTCGAGTAATGAAATGTGACAGGATCTCGTGAATCTTTCAGCAACGTATATTGCAATCCTTCCTCTACTATTGTGACTAAACTGATATATTAAAAATCAAAAAATCGAACTTTTAGGATTCGTAAAATCACCGCTCAATCCAATGGAATGTGTAAGTCTAAAATATTGTTTGTGACATGTATGTTTCTGAACTTCTAACAACACTCTTGTTAGGGAGAGAAGGAAAGTGATTGTGACTTCGTAATCAAAGTCGACGACATCTACGAAAGAGGTTCACGCCCATAGTCGTAAACGTACGGACACGTAAACCTACTTATGCTGATTGTCAAACACATACACAGATAAACTAACTTTCCTAAAAATACAAATCACTTATGTTTGGATACAAGTCAACATTTATCTACATCTATACACGGAGAAAAAACCTTTTTAACAACAAGTCGACGATTCAGTATACGTTGAGACGTCGGGTTACCTGACGTCGTGCGGTCCGGAGGGACAGGAAGTGGGAGAGGACCTCGAACGAATTTGAGTGCAAGTAACTAAATCGCTACGGTAGGTTAGAGAGTAAGAGACACCGGGGAAGAGGAGGACAGAAGTTAGAAAGGGTCGTAGTCCCAGAAAAGGTCACTCAGTCGAGAAGCGTAGTTCACCGGTCTCATAACTTCGAAGTCGTAGTCAGGAAGGTTACTTATAAGTCTCAACTAAAGGAAATCCTAACCGACTAAACTAGAGAGATTTATATACGTACCACCACTTCATATACATATGCACAAGTACGGAATCCAGACTATAATTTGTTTCCTCTTCTTTAGACGAATCGGAGACGAAAAGAAACCATCGCTGAAACTTAAAAATTTTATAACTCAAGTATGTCACTATATAAAAATATATATACAATATATTAAAAAGACTAATATTTTTATTAAAACGAGAGACATTTTCTGAACTTTTTGTGTTATTGTATTTCTTAATTTTGACTCCGTAAGGAAAAATGTGATAAAGACAAGAAATTAAAAAAGGGAAGGTTGAAGATCCAATCATAAGAAATGTATTGAGTAATAGAAGAGGGAGAGGTGTAGTGTGGAGGGGGCACTATAAAGGTGTAACAGTTATATCTGTAGAAGAGTTCTTACAGTGTCTCTCCTCCATTGTCAGTTTATAAACCTCGTTGAGTAACCAAGTTTCTAACAGGATATCAAATCTTCAGTAAAGACCGATCGGATATGATCTCTGTCTGTTGTATGATTCTTTTATAATATTACAATTAAATATTTTATAATATTAGATAGTCTACCTATGGAACGTATATTCTCTTTATATTTTCGTTTCTACGGTTCGTCAGATGAAATGTATTTTACTTAAAAGTAGATCAGATCTAGTTAATATCATTATCGAAAGTAAATAATTCATGTATCCATCAGGTCCACGAAAAACGTATCCCACAGTAAATTTTAGGATTTTTATTGAAATACTCCAGTAAGAGAAAAGAAGGAGATACCTACTCCACTACCCCGTATATTTATGTAAAAGGTCTCGTCTTTGTCGAAAGATTATTCATTATCTTATACTTAAGTAAAGGTCAAGATAGACAATGTTTGGGATATGAGAATCAGGAGTAGATATGAGGTTTTATATATTCTTCTTAAACATTCAGTTGACATTGTATTACTTCCTTTATGATTCAAACCAAGATTTTGTTTGACTTTTTAGAAGACCCAGTTAAGGAAGTTAGCTGTTTTCTCTTTTCGATCACATAACTCCTCAATTAAACGGATTGTAGTGTGTCGACACCGTTTCGTTCCCAGTCTTGTGGTTCAAGAGGGTTTACAGTTCTAATATGACAGTTGACCTAGCAACAAAGGAAACTACATGTAACTAAGGTTTATAGATGTCTCATATAGGAGTATTCGGATAAATACATCGTAGTCATTTTAGGGAAAATCAAATTTTATTTTATTCAGGAACAGGGTACGGGAAAAGAATGACTCTAAGTAAGATTAAAGGGGAATCAAAAGACTCACTTAACCTTACCATCTTCCCTTTCGACCTACCCTGTTTATTTTGTAATTGTCTAGACAGGTAGAATCTTCTTCCATGTCTAAGACTGACCCTATTTGATCAATTGTATCTCTTTTCCTTTTCAGTTCTAAAACTCAACTGAGAGGGTGATTGAGAAGTAAAGAACGGTCCTACAGGAAACCTGGTATTATTTGTGATTAGAACCGAAGGGACCATCGAGTCGACCATTTCTTAGGTGGACGTTACGTCCTCTGGAGTCAAGCTAAGGACCAACCCTTCTAGGGGACCTCCTCTCGTACCATTGGGTAAGATCATAAGAACTGACTTCTTAGGGGTACCTGTCTCCTCGGACCATCCGATGTTAGGTACCCCAGTGTTCTCAACCTGTCTGACTCGTTGATTTGTGTCTTGACGTGTATGTTACTAGATGGAGAAGGATTACTTCCTCCAAAAACGTCGTGTCTCCACCACTTTCTGAGTCACAAAAGCATTTAACACCGTACGTTCGACAAATAAACTAGGACATTTAGGGATATATAACGTGTACTTGAGGTTTAACAATGATAAAAACTGACAAATTGTAATTTTTTTTAGACATATCGACCAGGTTCTACTAACGTAAAGTTCGGTCGTAGTTACAGAAAGATTCCACTTCGAGGAATAAAGAAGAAGAAAAAAAAAAAAAAAAACCAATATAGAGAGAAAGATTTCTATGACAATAATCCTTGAAAATATAAAATATACTTTGAATTAATCAATTTAATTAAGGTAATTGTTGTGTCTTTGACCCTTAATTGAGGGTCTTTAATTATCCAAGTATGAGAGTAAATAGATTTGTTTGTTTGTTTGTTTGTTTGTTTTAGTTACTTCGTCGTTGGTGACACGATAATTACTGACAGAGGTACTCTTGTCTTTGGCATAGATAAAACGAGTGGTGACACATACACAGGACAAGGGTCGTACCACGGGGTGTATCTCATCTCCGAGTGACTTATCGACCTACTACTTTCTTAGTCACTCACTTACTTTACCTAGAAACATTGTCTTCGGTAGTCTCAAATAAATAATTACCCAGATGAGGTGGATTTCGTCTCAAGTACAAAATAAATAAATTGTCGAAATAACTCTGTATTAAGTGTGTACTTAGTGGGTAAATCACATATTAAGTTACCGAAAAATATATTAGTTTCTCAACTAGAAAGTAGTTTTGTTAAAATCTTGTCAAAATAATGGGAGGGGGGGTTTTAGGGTGGGATGGGGAATCGGAAGTGGGGAAGTGGGGTTAGAGTGTTAAGAAGATTGACAGGGTGGAATGGGATACGTTATATCAAAGACAGATCTATCAGAAAGGACAAGACCTGTAAAGTATATTCACTTTAGTATGTTAGATACCAGGAAACACTTTCCGAAGAAAGTAAAACTTCTTACAAAGTTCTAAACAGGTACATCGGGTATAGTCGTGAGTGAAAGAAAAATGACGACTTATTACATTGTAACATCCCCGAAGGGACACCGAGTCTACCATTTCTTAGACGGACGTTACACCCCCTGGAGCCAAACTAGGGACGCAGTCATACTAGGGGACCTCTTCCCTTACCGTTGGGTGAGGTTATAAGAACGGACCTCTTAAGGTACCCGTCTCTTCGGATCGTCCGATGTCAGGTACCTCAGTGTTTCTTAGTCTGTACTGACTCACTGACTTTTATGTTGTAAATACCTATATGAGAAAAATAAATAGGTAAGTAGTCAACTACCTATAAACCTAATATGGATTAAACCCCCGACAAAACTTGTTATGTAGTGACTTATAAGTACATGTTCGAAAACACACATGTATCTAAAAGTAAAAAAGACCCGCATATTGATCTTCGTCTTAAAGACCTAGTATACCATTGTTTGTAAGTAACTCAACATATGATGTGGAAGTTTAAAATATACAAAAAGATTGAAGGAACTTTTACTTTTAGTTCTAATTTGGTTTAACTTTACTATAATGAAACTACTATAGTAAATTAAGGTATAAATTAAATAATAAAAGTTGACTAGACTAATAATCCATTATATTTACGATCTTCGTCCTCAGTGTACACACTTGTTTTTGGATAACGACCATAAAACTTTGAACTTAAGAACGTAACTAGTATCTTTGACGGGTTCCTAAAAGAAACCCTCCATATTTTAATGGAATTGTTCCTTCTCTCCTCTCATTGGACATACAAAACTATCGCGGCTTCTTAACTACGAAAACTTGACGCCACAACCTCTTCTGAGAACTCTCAGGGAACCTGACTTCCTCTAGGTTGGTTAGGTAAGACTTCCTCTAGTCGGGACCCTAAAGAAACCTTTCTTACTACGATTTCGACTTTGAGGTCATGAAACCGGTGGAGTACGTTTCTCAACTGAGTAACCTCTTCTGAGACTACGACCCTCCCTAACCCCCGTCCTCCTCTTCCCCTGCTGTCTCCTACTCTACCGACCTACCGTAGTGACTGAACTACCTGCACTCAGACTCACTCGAGACCCTCAACCACTACCTGTCCCTCCGGACCGCACGACGCTAAGTACCCCAGCGTTTCTCAGCCTGTGCTGACTCGTTGTCTTGACTTGACTAGATACACCGTATATTTCAATATGACAGTTTTAATACATAAAATCTTCATTACTTTGACTTAAAACCTTTCTGACTAAACAAGTACCAGTGTAATCATCTTATCAATTTCGAACCTAAACTTAGGTCCAGAAGAACGGAGTTCAAACACATATACACATATAAAAGGATCTCCTGTCAAAAAAACGTTTAAGGGTAGGATTTATTAACCGTAATCTTATTATGGAAGTCATAAAAGACGAGTTCGAGATGAACTAAACATAAATGTGTCATTTACCACTACACGAGTGTCTCTTCGTGGACATAGTCTTGTATTGTACCACAAACACCCTGATTTTCTTCCTCTGAAAGAAAACCGACTTATGGAGACTAAGACAGGACTCATGGAGTCCCTACTCAAAGCTAATCTTTGTTTACATGACTCAAAACAAGGTAGAGAAATTAAGGTAAACCGTAACCAATATAAATTATACAAACTCCATATTTTATAGAGGAACCTTGTTTATAAGTAAAACGTAATAATAGATAAACATCTCGGATACATTCGTCTTGTTATGGAGGACCCGGTAGAAAGTAAAAAAAAAAAAAGGTAATCAGAAAAAAAAGATTAAAAAAATTTTAAAATTTTAGAAATTAAGAATGTACGTAAGGGTAGACCCGGTAGAAAGTCTTACTGACTTATTGACATAACAAAGGATGTTCGAGAATAGAATTTTTATGGGTGGGGGAGAAAATAAGTTTCGACTTTATTCTTTACCTTTATGTATACGTGTGTATTCCTTCATAGTAGATAAAAACTAGGTCGAAAACAACAAGACTGTAATTCCCCAGGTTCTCGACCATTCGTATTAGAATGAGTAATTCTTAATTCATTCTTCGCCCGTCAGGATTCTACCACCTCCTTATCCTGCCCCTCTGGTGAAAGAGGGAGTGTTTAAGTAGTTTTCTTGTAAAGTTGAGACTCGTTTGAGGTGTTTTGTTGAAGACCTACGACCGTCTCCTGTAGTCCGTGGGTCTTTTCGTCTAGTAACAGAATTTTTTGTCCCTCCTTTTTTATATTTTCTGTTTTTTTCTCTGTTTCCTCCACCCCTCCCTCGAGGCAGGACCCTTCCCTTAGGGCAGGGTCCTTTCCTGAATTCTCTCCAAAGGTTTGTGGTCCTTTGTGAGAGGGACGGCTCAGACACCGTTCGGAACCTTCGTGTCTCCCGTTGTATTGTCCTTCCTTTTTATTTATTTATTAATTTTGGTTGTCTAATGTTCGGGTTGTCATTGAGGGGGTCACCTTTTCGTCACGTCTGTGGACGTAGGTGGTGGCCGTTCACCCCCGTTCCGTCCCTCCACACCTTCCGCACCCGACGTCACGAAAAATTCTTAGCCCGTCCTTACGGGGTACGTATTGGTCTTGCTTGATTGAACCCGATCGTTTGGTCTGACACCCTATCGATGGTACGTTTTTCGAGTTTGTATTCTGTGGCGGTCCTGACGTGTGTCTTGTTTCCTGCCTTGTCTTTATCGGTCGACGTCTGGTAGGGGGTGGCCACTGTCCGTCGGTCTCGGTATTCCCGACCTTCCCCCGTTAGCGTCGGGGTCTCTCTGAAAGAGATGATTTGACGTTCGTCCGAAGAAACGATTCTGAAGACCCCCAGGACCTGTCAGTGGTAGGCAGAGTGTTCCCCGTGGTCGCCATGAGGGTCTTTTGACTCGTCGTCTCTACCCTTTCCGCTATTCAACGTCGCTGGTGTGAGCGGTTTGTGGACTCGATGAGTCTGGACCCTTCCCGTGTTTTGTCGTCAGGGTTGGCTTAGACGCGGAGACTCCCGATGGACTCACGGCTTGGACTCGCCGAATCTGGCCCCTCCACGTACGTCGGATCCCGGCCGGAGTCTGCCAAGGGTCACCTCGTTGCATCTCGGACTCGGTAAACACCGGCACTTGTCCCCGTCCGGGTCGCCCCGACTCTGTGACGCGCGTGTGCTGTCACAATAAACAAACGTCGTAGGGAGGGAGGGGTGTCGCGCTGACTTGTTTACTCGGATTTTTTTTTTTTTTTTCACAGGTGGTGACAGGGGGGACACAGTCCTACCTTTAGTCTGTGACTTCTCTGGTCGTTTGTCTTCTTCAATTTGTCTCCCTTGGCGGAACCTTCACTGGGGTGTGACGGGTGTTGTGGTCTCTTTCCCGGTCTATATAGAAATGATAAAAATGCTAGTAAGAAAAAAAGAGAGAGAGAAAGAGAAAAAAACAAAAAAAAAAAAACAACAACAACAACTACAACAACACACCAACAAAAAAGAAGAAAAAAAGGGGGATTGAAAAATTTTAAGAATTCAGAAGATAAAGAGGAAATTAAAAATAAAGATATTGGATGATAATGAAAAGCTTTTTTTTCTGGGATAAAAAATTTCGTTTGCGGTATATATCAGAAAAACACCAACAACAACAACAACAAATTATTAAGAACACCGAATAAAAAAGGAAGAGAAGAAAAGAAATTNAAAAAACAAAAAAAAAAAACAACAACAACAACTACAACAACACACCAACAAAAAAGAAGAAAAAAAGGGGGATTGAAAAATTTTAACAATTCAGAAGATAAAGAGGAAATTAAAAATAAAGATATTGGATGATAATGAAAAGCTTTTTTTTCTGGGATAAAAAATTTCGTTTGCGGTATATATCAGAAAAACACCAACAACAACAACAACAAATTATTAAGAACACCGAATAAAAAAGGAAGAGAAGAAAAGAAATTATAACATAAAAACTTTTAGGTTGGAGATGAGATCTAAAAATTAGAAACGAAAAACCAAAAACAACAGTTAAAACATGTAATTTTTTGGGTTTGAAGTGATGGGTTAAAATGGACTCTCGCTCTAATGACCGAACTGGTGAGAGAGGAAGAAACCTGAGAGGAAAAAGAGGTGGTCCACCGGAGACAGAGAAGGGAGGGAGAAGAGAAGAGATGGGTTGAGAGAC
Source organism: Capra ibex (assembly GCA_006410555.1). Taxonomy (NCBI): domain Eukaryota; kingdom Metazoa; phylum Chordata; class Mammalia; order Artiodactyla; family Bovidae; genus Capra; species Capra ibex. Next base: position 13,314,200 of record SJYO01052474.1, on the reverse strand, counting down.
TTAGAGACACACAAGGTCTGATACCTCTTGTGAATTCCTTGACCAATGACCGACCCAGACAGAGAGAGGAAAAGTAAAGGGAGAAAATAGGAGGACCGGTGGAGACAGATGAAGGAGGGAGAGGAGAAGGGACATATTGAGGCACTTATGGAGACTCGTCAGGTCTGACACCTCGTGTGTATTCCTTCACTGATGACCAATCGAACGAGAGAGGAGAAAACTATGGTGGAGTAGAGTAAGGTCAGTGGAGATTAATAGGGGAGGGAGAAGAGAAGAGGTACACTGAGTCACTTGGAGAGACCCACAGGGAGTTACACCTCTTTGAAAAGTAGAAATTGGATCTACAAAATAGTAGTCACGACATATCTACCTCTTCAGACCTCCGATGACATTTTTATTTTGACTTTTGGTCTTCGTCCTCCGAATTCAGGTTTAGGACTCTTGTAGTCTCTTGAGGACTTAGGTCCCTTGTAATTAGTTATCCTCGAGTAGTTTGCGGAGGTATGGATGTGACTTTGGTTCGTGGTGGGTTCCCGGTTGTTCAAGGTCTCGTTCTGTATGGTACGTTTAAGAGGTCGTTGTGTCCTTGTGTGGGGACTCGAAGTTATATGTTCGTCGAGTTTCAATGAGATTTTGGTAACTACAGAGTATTGGGTAATGACCAGTGAGGTAACGTGAGGTCTCTCTTCTTTAGGTCGAGGTGTGTGGTCTTGAGGTTGTGTTCGGAGGGATTGATTCTTTGGTACTGTTCGGTGACTATGTTGGGGTGGGTGTCACTCCTTTGAGGTATTATTTCTCTTGAGGTGTTTAAGGGTCTTATATCTTTCTGGTGGGGTTTACGTCGTTATATTGGTTCTACTTCTCTGTCTCCTTATGAATCGTCCATTTCCTTGTCCTCTTTACGGGTGGTTCGGTTTGTTTTCTCCTTCCCTATCCCTTAGATGGACTCTTTCTTAAGGTTTATAACTATCACTTTTCCTAGTTTTTTAGAACTTTATTTTTACCTTAGTGTCTATTTATCGGACCTCTGTTCCTAACTCTTCTACGTTCTTTCCAAATTGTTCCTGGATGTTCTTTATTTTTTCAGTTATATATTACTTATTGTGTTATTTACTCTAGTCTTTGTGAGATCTTCGTTGTTTATCATCTTATTATCTCCATCTTCTATCCTAATCACTTTATCTTCTATCTTACCATCTTTATTTACTTAGTCTCTCCTTGTTTCCTTTTGCTTAATTTTCTTTACTCCTGTTAGAGTCTCTGGAGGTCCTATTATACTTTGCGAGGTTGTAAGCTTAGTATCCTCAGGGTCTTCTTCTTCTGTTTTTCTTTCTGGTACTCTTTTAGGAACTCCTCTATTATCAACTTTTGAAGGGATTTTACCCCTTCCTTTATTAGTGGGTTCAGGTTCTTTGGGTCTCTCAAGGTTTATCCTATTTGGGTTCCGCTTTGTGGGGTTCTGTGTATAATTAGTTTTATTGTTTCTAGTTTGTGTTTCTTGTTTATAATTTTCGTCGTTCCCTTTTTGTTGTTTATTGTGTGTTCCCCTAAGGGTATTCCTATTGTCGACTAGAAAGTTATCTCTGAGAAGTCTGGTCCTCCCTTACCGTTCTGTATGAATTTCACTTCTTTCTTTTATTGGATGTCTGGTCTAATGACATGGGTCGTTCCTAGAGTAAGGTTATGTTTCCTCTTTAGTTTTCGAAATGTCTGTTCTTTTTCGACTCTCTTAAGTCGTGGTGATTTGGTCGAGAGGTTGTTTACGATTTTCTATAAGAGATCTGTCCTTTGTGTTTTTCCCACATATTTGGGCTTGGGTTTTGTTATTTCATTTACCGTTGCCCTAGTATGAATAGTTATTAATGGAATTTGTATTTACCCAACTTACGGGGTTGGTTTTCCGTTTCTGACCGACTTACCTATGTTTTTGTTCTGGGGATATATACGACGGATGTTCTCTGGGTAGAGTTTTCTTCCCTGTGTATATCTGACTTTCACTTCCCGACCTTTTTCTATATAGTACGTTTATCTCTGGTTTTCTTTCGTCCTCACCGTTATGAGTATAGGCTATTTTATCTGAAATTTTGTTTCCGACACTTTTCTCTGTTTCTTTCGGTGATGTATTACTAGTTTCCTAGTTAGGTTCTTCTTCTATATTGTTAATGTTTACATATACGTGGGTTATATCCTCGTTGTGTTATATATTCTGTTTACGATTGTTCATACTTTCCCCTTTAGTTGTTATTGCGTTATTATCACCCTCTGAAATTATGGGGTGAGTGTGGATACATGTCAAGTTGATTTGTCTTTTAATTGTTTCTTTCTGTTTGAAATTTACTATGTTATCTGGTCAACCTGGATTAACTATAGATATCCTGTAAAGTGGGGTTTTGTTACTTAAAGTGGAAAAAGAGTTCACGAGTGCCTTGGAAGAGGTCCTATCTAGTGTAGGGCCCGGTATCAGATTGGAACTATTTAAGTTTTCTTTAGCTTTAGTAAGGTTCGTAGAAAAGACTGGTATTACGTAATTCTAATCTAGAGTTAATGTTCTCTTTTTGATAATTTTTAAGGTTGTATACCTCCGACTTGTTGTTCGAAGACTTATTGGTTGTTTAGTGTCTTCTTTAGTTTTGTCTTTATTTTTAAAGGTATCTTTACTTACTTTTACTTTTGTGCTGTTGGGTTTTGGAAACCCTGTGATATTTTCGTCACGTTTCTCCTTTCAAGTATCGTTATTACCGTATGGAGTTCTTTGTTCTGTTTTCAGTCTATTTATTGGATTGAGATGTGGATTTCGTTGATCTTTTCCTTCTTTACCTCTTGGGGCCTCAATCATCTTCCTTTCTTTAGACGTCTTTATTTACGTTTTCTTTGTTTTCTCTGGTATCGTTTTTAGTTGTTTCGGTTTTCGACCAAGAAACTTTCCTATTTATTTTAACTGTTTGGTAATCGGTCTGAGTAGTTCTTCGTTTCTCTCTTTTTAGTTTAGTTATTTTAATCTTTACTTTTACCTCTCTAGTGTTGTCTGTTGTGTCTTTATGTTTCCTAGTATTCTCTGATGATAGTCGTCAACATACGGTTATTTTACCTGTTGCACCTTCTTTACCTGTTTAAGAATCTTTTCATGTTGAAAGGTTTTGACTTGGTCCTTCTTTATCTTTTAGAATTGTCTGGGTAGTATTCGTGCCTTTTACTTTGACATTAGTCTTTAGAAGGTCGTTTGTTTTGGGGTCCAGGTCTACCGAAGTGTCGACTTAAGATGGTTTTTAAAGCTCTTCTCGATTGTGGATAGGATGAGTTTGAAAAGGTCTTTTAACGTCTCCTTTCATTTGAAGGTTTGAGTAAGATACTCCGGTGGTAGTGGGATTATGGTTTCGGACTGTTTGTACGGTGTTTTTTTCTTTTGATGTCCGGTTATAGTGACTACTTGTATCTACGTTTTTAGGAGTTGTTTTAAGATCGTTAGTCTTAGGTTGTTGTGTAATTTTTCTAGTATGTGGTACTGGTTCACCCGAAATAGGGTCCCTACGTTCCTAAGAAGTTATAGGCGTTTAGTTAGTTACATTAAGTGGTGTAATTGTTTAACTTTTTATTTTTGGTATACTAATAGAGTTATCTACGTCTCTTCCGGAAACTGTTTTAAGTTGTAGGTAAATACTATTTTTGAGAGGTCTCTCGTCCTTATCTTCCTTGTATGGAGTTGTATTATTTTGACATATACTGTTTGGGTGTCGTTTGTAATAGGAGTTACCACTTTTTAACTTTCGTAAAGGGGATTTCAGTCTTTGTTCTGTCCCACGGGTGAAAGTGCGATGATAAATTGTATCAAGACCTTCAAAACCGGTGTCGTTAGTCTCGTCTTTTTCTTTATTTTCTTTAGGTTTAACCTTTTCTTCTTTATTTTGAGAGTGACAAACGTCTACTGTACTAGGAGGTATATCTTTTGGGATTTCTGAGGTGGTCTTTTAATGATCTCGATTAGTTACTTATATCATTTCAACGTCCTATATTTTAGTTGTGTATCTTTAGGGAACGTAAGGATATGTGATTATTACTCTTTCATCTTTATCTTTGATTCCTTTGTTAAGGTAAGTGGTAACGTTACTTTTCTTATTTTATGAATCCTTATATAGGTGGATTTCTTTGATTTCCGGATATATATCTTTTGATATTTTGTGACTACTTTCTTTAGTTTCTCCTGTGATTATCTACCTATTTATATGGTACAAGTACCTAGTCTTCTTAGTTATATCACTTTTACTCATATGATGGGTCTCGTTAGATGTCTAAGTTACGTTAGGGATAGTTCGATGGTCGTTATAAAAAGTGTCTTGATCTTGTTTATTAAAGTTCTAAACATACCTTTATGTTTTTTGGAACTTATCGGTTTCGTTAGAACTCTTTCTTCTTACCTTGACCTCCTTAGTTGAACGGACTGAAGTCCGAGATGATGTTTCGTTGTCAGTAGTTCTGTCATACCATGACCGTGTTTCTGTCCTGATATCTAGTTACCTTGTTTTATCTTTCGGGTCTCTATTTAGGTGTGTGGATACCTGTGGAATAGAAGCTGTTTCCTTCGTTCTTATATGTTACCTCATTTTTGTTAGAGAAATTGTCCACCACGACCCTTTTGACCAGTTGGTGAACATTTTTTTACTTTGATCTAGTGAAAGATTGTGGTGTGTGTTTTTATTTGAGTTTTACCTAATTTCTAGATTTACATTCTGGTCTTTGATATTTTGAGGATCTCCTATTGTATCCGTTTTGTGAGAGTCTGTATTTAGTGTCGTCATAGGAGATACTAGGGGGAGGGTCTTATGACCTTTATTTTCGTTTTTATTTGTTTACCCTAGATTAATTTTAATTTTCGAAGACGTGTTATTTCCTTTTATATTCGTTCTACTTTTCTGTCGGAAGACTTACCCTCTTTTATTATCGTTTACTTCGTTGACTGTTTGTTGATTAGAGTTTTTATATGTTCGTTGAATACGTCGAGTTAAGGTCTTTTTATTTACTGGGTTAGTTTTTTACCCGGTTTCTTGATTTATCTGTAAAGAGGTTTCTTCTGTATACCTACCGATTATTTGTGTACTTCTCTACGAGTTACAGTGAGTAATAATCTCTTTACGTTTAGTTCTGGTGTTACTCCATGGTAAAATGTGGTCAGTCTTACCGACACTAGGTTTTCAGATGTTCGTTATTTACGACCTCTCCCACACCTCTTCTCCCATGGGAGAATGTGACAACCTCCCTTACGTTTGATCATGTCGGTGATACCTCTTGTCACACCTCTAAGGAATTTTTTGACCTTTATCTTGACGTAATACTGGGTCGTTAGGGTGACTACCCGTATGTGTGGCTCCTTTGGTCTTAACTTTCTGTGTGTACATGGGGTCACAAGTAGCGTCGTGACAAATATTATCGGTCTTGTAGCTTTGTTGGATCTACAGGTAGTCGTCTACTTACCTATTCTTTCGACACCATGTATATGTGTTATCTCATAATGAGTCGGTAATTTTTCTTATGTAAACTTAGTCAAGATTACTCTACCTACTTTGACCTCGGTTAATATGTCTCACTTCTTTCGGTCTTTCTTTTTGTTATGTCATATGATTGTGTATATATGTCTTAAATCTTTCTACCATTATTACTGGGACATACGTTCTGTCGTTTCTCTGTGTCTACACATTTCGTCTTAAAACCTGAGACTCCCTCTCCCTCTCCCACCCTACTAAACTCTCTTACCGTAACTTTGTACATATGATAGTACATTCTTTGCTTAGCGGTCAGATACAAGTTACGTCCTATGTCCTACCAACCCCGACCACGTACCCCTACTAGGTCTCTCTACTATACCCCACCCTCCCCCCTCCCCCCAAGTACAAACCCTTGAGTACATGTGGGTACCACCTAAGTACAGTTACATACCGTTTTGGTTATGTTATAACATTTCATTTTATTTCATTTTTATTTTTAATTTTTTTTTTATTCATTCTTCTTCGTGTATTAACAGTGTAAACGTAAAATCCTATTTTAGAGTGTTTACACCCTATTTGTTTGTGACTTTAATTGTGTATAACTGATAGTTGAGGTATGGTCTGAGTATTTCAAAAATAAGAAATAGAGTTAATCTGGTGGGTTCATGATCTTTAATCTATCAGTAACAGTAGAGATAAATCGTTTATTTTTGACTTCGTACGTCTTTAATTAGAACGGGTTCAAGTGTGTTAATCTTTTGTTGTTTCCACTCAAAATCTAGTGTCTAACCAGATTGTAATTTTAGACTAGAGAAATGTGGTTTTATAACGAAAAGTCCAATTTGATGATTCAAATCATTCTTACTAGTTTTATAAAAATTTTAACTTTTAATATCTTATTTAATAGATTCTATGAACCTCAATAAGGTCTCTACATAAGTCAAGTCAAGTCAGCGAGTCAGCACAGACTGAGAAACGCTGGGGTACTTAGCGTCGTACGGTCCGGAGGGACAGGTAGTGGTTGAGGGCTTCAAGTGAGTTTGATTACAGGGAACTCAGCCACTACGGTAGGTTGGTAGAGTAGGAGACAGTAAGGGAAGAGGAGGAAGGGAGTTAGAAAGGGTCGTAGTCCCAGAAAGGGTTACTCAGTAGAGAAGTGAAGTCCACCGGTTTCATAACCTCAAAGTCGAAGTTGTAGTCAAGAAGGTTTCTTGTGGGTCGTGACTAGGGGAAATCCTACCTGACCAACCTAGAGGAACGTCAGGTTCCCTGAGAGTTCTCAGAAGAGGTTGTGGTGTCAAGTTTTCATAGTTAAGAAGCCGTGAGTCGAAAGAAATATCAGGTCGAGAGTGTAGGTATGTACTGATGACCTTTTTGGTATAGGAACTGATCTGTCTGGAAACAATTGTTTCATTACAGAGACGGAAAATTGTACGAAAGATCCAACCAGTATTGAAAGGAAGGTTCCTCATTCGTAGACAATTAAAGTACCGACGTCAGTGGTAGACGTCACTAAAACCTCGGGTCTTTTATTTCAGTCGATGACAAAGGGTACTTCACTACCCTGGTCTACGGTACTAGAAACAAAAGACTTACAACTCGAAATTCGGTTGAAAAAGTGAGAGAAGAAAGTGAAAGTAGTTCTCCGAGAAATCAAGAAGTGAAAGACGGTATTCCCACCACAGTAGACATATAGACTCCAATAACTCTAAAGAGGGCCGTTAGAACTAAGGTCGAACACAAAGAAGGTCGGGTCGTAAAGAGTACTACATGAGACGTATCTTCAATTTATTCGTCCCACTTTTGTACGTCGGAACTGTATGAAGAAAAGGATAAACCTTGGCCAGACAACAAGGTACAGGTCAAGATTGACAACGAAGGACTGGACGTGTTTCAAAAGAGTTCACCGTCCAGTCCACCAGAACATAAGGGTAGAGAAAGTCTTAAAAGGTGTCAAATAACACTAGGTGTGACAGTTTCCGAAACCGTATCAGTTATTTCGTCTTTATCTACAAAAAGACCTTGAGAGAAGAAAAAGCTACTAGGTCACCTACAACCGTTAAACTAGAGACCAAAGAGACGGAAAAGATTTTGGTCGAACTTGTAGACCTTAAACATTTCATTAATCGGAGGTTAATTTTATTTATTCAAAAAATTTTTAATTTTTTTCTTCTTTACACACACTGATCGTTTTATGTACATGTTCTTACAAGTACCTTCAAGATAAGTATTATCGATTTTCGGTCTTTGTTCACGTTATATAGTTTTATTAACTTTTACTTTTTCTTGATACAAGTATTTATCTTATGAAACATTGTTACTGTTTATAAACTAATGACCCAAGGTACGTGGTTGTAACTACTGAGAGTGTCTATACTCTCATTTTCTTCAGTGTGTGGTTTCAAACACCCTGAGCTAAATGTTAACCGTTATAATTAGACATTATCGTCTTCAGTTAAACCACCAGTTGTGTCCGTCATCAATAACTGACCCGTATGACCCGGAAGACTTCGTACAACCTTTACAAATATCCTATCAAGACCTACTCGATTGAACAGTCAGACAATATTTTGAACAATCTCTATACACGAATTTAAAACACAGGACTGAAGACGTAGTACTTTACTTATCTATCTTTTCAAATCAGTCTGTGTTGACTTCGTTGGACCATGTGTGTGTACGCATATATGTATATACACACACACATCTAACAAAACATCAATACAAAGTCACCTTAAACTGTTCCTCTGTGTTATATATAAACTAGATATTTAATTAATTTTGGGAATTTTTAGATCTGGGTACTCTTTGTATCTAAACTAACTAAATATAAACTCACTGTAAGGTGTGTAAAATGTACCTTCTTTCAAGTCCGACGAAGACGAGTCTTGGGAGTCGAAGTCGTCTTTGACTCTTTCAAGGGGTTCCGACTTTGATTGGTCTTATTTCTTGACCTCTTCTCCCAAATTCCTAAAATTAAAGAGTCCAAAATCTTAACGAGATTAAACCCCAGGAATTAAGAAGGGACTATTAAATTATAACAAGTTTTAACCTTAAAAATACTTTTTTAAATACCATTAAAATACCTCAGTAAACACAAGTAAAGTATTGGAGATGACTCAGTGTAAGTTGTGATAACATCTTTTCGTAAACTTCATCCTTAATACTATCCCTACTCTATTGTTGGATCTCAATATCCCTTTAGAAAATCAGTTACGCACTGGGTCTGAGTATCGTCTTTGGACTCACACTCTCCCCCTCCCCATTTTCTACTTAAAGAGTATTATCAGGGTCCTTATATTTCTCTACTACAACCTATAACTTTTTCACTGGGTACTTCCACCCTCGACCAGAAAAGGGAACTCACTGTCACGAGATGGGAGTTTAATACCCCTTTTTTCTTTAAAGTCTGACATCCTTCATAATATCATTAACCTGTATCTGATGTACCTTAATTTAAAGTCGAGGTTATGAATGATCGTCACACCGGAACTCGTTCAACAAATTAGGAAAGAGACGAAGGTCCATAAGTAACTTTACCTCTATGTACACCCCAAAACGTTTATAATCGATTAAATTATTTATAATTTCAAAAGTCTTCCCCCAACTGTATACCACTTGTGACATATTCATAATGGGTGCATAGCTGAAAGAGAAGTGTTAGGAAGGTGCCAGGAAATCCTTTAAACCCCGATACTGGAACGGAGTTTAACTAGCAAAAACTGTCTGTTCGAATCCCTTTCCGAGATTAGTTTCCGTTGGGTCGGTCATAAAGGGGGAGAGAGTCTCATCGGTCAGGAATCCTACGTTCCTAAGATAAAGTGAAGGACACCGTATAGGGGGACCTATACCGCCCTTTACGTCAAGATCCTCCTATTTTAATTAAGGTCCCCTTTATTATTGACAGGTGTCCTGTTTGATACGAGAGGTTGAGTCAAAATGGTTATGACTCGATGTATGAAGCTACTAGGGAGACAAACTGTAGTTATAGAGAGTTGATTACGACGAGAACCACGACCCCATTGTGCCTCTTCCTCACACTAAACAGTAGAATGAAGTCGGAAGTCATTTTACAAGTAAATTATAAGATAACTATTAAAAAATATAAGGTATTCTATCGAACATTCCTTTTTACGTATATATTATATATGTAATTAGTAATTATATATAAATCTAAAAATTATAATCCTCTATTAATTTTCGAGACTTTCAAAATTAACCTATAATTTTTTATTAAAACTTGTAGTACAGTCGGTTTCGGTTTACGATTGAACAGTCTGCCTGAAAAACAACAGTGAAACATTTCGTCTTGGTCTTTCCTGGTTCTTTAGTCCAGGTACTATACTATTTTTTTTCTTTCGTGATCACTTCTATGTATAGTGAGAAAATATCCATTACAATCTTTGTTTAACAATGGTTGTTTGTGATTCCGTGTTTCACCAATATAAGGTATACAACATATTTCGACTATACATACGACCTTAAGTGATATACTTAAATTAAAATACATGTCATTTTTTTTTAGATACATTCCAAAGACTTCATTTAAATCAGTTTTTATTCAAATACCGACACGTTTATTTTATAACTACGAAGTAAACAGTTACAGTTTAGTATAATTTTCCGTATATTTTCTTTCAAGACTTTTCGAAATAAATATATGTATTTTTATCCAGATATGGGTTGACGGGTAGTTCACATCTTGTTTATTTGTTCGACATAAAATGAGTCACTTCTTTCATGACGCGTCGTCACTTTATGATGTCGCAATATTTTTTCTTGGGCTTTCTTCCGCCATTTTTTATTCGTTTCTAACTTTACTCAGTTCTTTTTCGTGAATATCGTGTAAAAACTTTTATACCTTTATTTATAGTGTTCGGTGTTCATCTTCATTTACAGTGACGGACTTCCTTAACCCTGATTTCCTCTCCTTCCGCACTTCGTCGATTAATGTTAAAATTTGTGTCTGACAGAAGTGGAACGTGTCTCCCAATCCTGGTGTCTTCACTGGCACGTTAGGTTTTGACGCGTTTTGTCACACTTGGTTACCCTTTTTAGTATTAACAAATTGGAATTTTTTATAAACAGTCGTGTAATTTTTGGAGACAATCAGTATTTACATATCCTTTCACTTTTTTCATTCATAAATAAATCATTTATTTACACAAACAACGGATTTTGAAATATTTTAATATCTAAAAAATAATTTAAAATTTACTTTTAAATTCAATACATAACGTCAATATTGATATTTTTAAATTTGAAATTGTATGTAAATTTATTTATTATTTTATAAGTAATTAATAAATAGGTTTATAATGTGATCTGTACATAAATAAATCATGTGATACTAAATTCTACAATCTTCAGAACTCTTAATTAAGAATCTTTCTAATTAAACTTACGGGAATTAAGCTCCTCACGAACGGAAAAAGAAGAGTAGTACATTGAATGCAATATCTCGTTCATGGAAAAGTTACGGATTCATTTAACAGTATGAGGTAAAATTAAAACCTACATTTTGAGATTGTAAAATAGGAAAGTTATAATACTTTAAACACTGTCTTAGAAATTAACCTCCCAAGAACGTCCACGGTGAATGAGACTCTGTAGACGCATGAAAAACCGTGGTGGTATAAGGAGAAAATACTAATTTCCAACTGGAAGTGATTCAAGGAAACCGACGTACAGATCTCCGAGAATCTCCCGACGTCACAGGTACAGGAGTACTAGACGATAAAGAAGATACTGAGGTTAATACGATTTAACTTCCAGACACAGATTGTAGTAGAGAAAAGTGAAACGACGTGAAAACAGAAACCGGTAAAAACATATTATAGACTCTCTGTCCCTTTGTTGTTGAGCCTCAACACAGAGGGTTATGTTGACTCTCTGCTCCTCAGTCGTGTTGATTCACGAAACAACAGACACACACTCAGATTTTGTCTACGTGTCACTGGTTAATGTTTGTATAAAACTTTCGTCACTGCACTAACCAGTGGTTACTATGACACGTGAACAATAAACGTATCACTAAAGACCTGAATTCTCGATCATCCCATCAAGCATGAAATACATTAAGGAATCTCAATTATCTGGTATCATTGTCTTTAAACTTAGTCCGACCACGTACGACGTTTCATTTAACGAAGTCAGTACATACTGAGACGCTGAGGCACCTAAAATAGGGTGGTCTAAGGCGACAAGGACCCTAAGGGGTCCGTTCTTATGACCTCATCCAACGACGAGGGAGGAGATCCCCTAGAAGGGTCGGGTCCCTAACTTGAGTGTAGAGGACACAGAGGACGTAACTGTCTGCCAAGAAATGGTGATCACGGTGGACCCTTCGGGTCCTCCGACTATAATAAATTGATTTGGTACCTTAGAATCGTTGTACTTACAAGACCAACATATTGAAGACTTACCAGATAAACTACATTTATGTAAAGGCCGACGTAGTCCATAGTCACCCAAAGAGGAGGAGGAAACACTTTAAAGAAGAGATTAAGACACATACAAACTTTTTTGCTACCTCCTTTGTATTTCCTCCTCATTTTGACAAAAGAATTTTTGATTCCTTCTCTACGACCAACTCTGTCTTTTACGAAGAAACACATTACATTCAATTCTCAAGTATGAGGAACCGAAATAGACGATAACTTATAAAAAACCTCCTTTTTGTAAAGAAGATGGATTTGAGTTAATTTATCGTGACGATTACCTAGTCCAGTCCACCCTTATTTGACAACCCTATTCCCTCATTATTCCCCATCATCATTCCCCATTCCCATCATTCCCATGATGACATTCCCATCATATTCCCCTCATTTTTCCCCATCTAGAATCATTATTCTCTACACATCTAGAACCATAATTGGAAGTTTTAGTAAGTAGGTGAAAAAAGTTGTTGTTTGTCTTATCAATAAAACTCTTGTGTGACTACAATTAACATATACAGATTATATAGTCAGGTACGAGGTGTACGTTGTAACTAAAAAAAAAGGTATTACCATATAATGAATAAAAACAACGACAACAAATCGGTACTTCAGTACGGGTGGGGAAAACGCTGGGGTGCCTGATATCGGACGGTCCGAGGAGACAGGTACCTTAAAGGGTCTGTTCTTATGACCTTACCAAAGGTAAAGGAAGAGGTCCCCTTAGAAAGAAAGACTGGACCCTAGCTTGGGGTGCCGGGGACGTAACCGTTCGTCTAAGAAATCATGACTTGGTGGTCCCTTCGGACATCATGAATGTCATATGAATTTACATATGTAAAATTAAGTAAAAATAACAAGAATGATCCATGTGTCCAAAGGTCCCTTTCGGTTTCATTTGAATATGGGTTGTATTCTCTTTTATATAGATATCATATTCATTTTCTTTCTTTTTTTTCCAGTCTTACGTGCATACTAAGAAAATTTACAATTTTACGTCCGAAAAAAACATCTAAGCGTATAACCTTTTATTTAAGGTATAAGATACTAAAAAAGAAAATAACAGACACGTCTAGAAGATATGAAACTAGATCTAAAAAAAGGGAGATAAAAGTTAGTCAAGTCAAGTCAGTGAGTCAGTACAGACTGAGAAACGTTGAGGTACCTGATGTCGTGTGGTCCGGAGGGACAGGTAGTGGTTGAGGACCTCAAATGAGTTTGAGTACAAGTAACTCAACCCCTATGGTAGGTTGGTAGAGTAGGAGACAGTAAGGGAAGAGTAGGACGGAAGTTAGAAAGGGTCGTAGTCCCAGAAAAGGTCACTCAGTCAAAAAGTGTAGTCCACCGGTTTCATAACCTCAAAGTCGAAGTTGTAGTCAGGAAGGTTACTTATAAGTCTTGACTACAGGAAATCCCACCTGACCAATCTAGAGGAACGTCAGGTTCCCTAAGAGTTCTCAGAAGAGGTTGTGGTGTCAAGTTTTCGTAGTTAAGAAACCGTGAGTCCAAAGAAACGTCAGGTTGAGACTGTAGGTATGTACTGATACCCTTCTTGGTATCGAAACGGATTCGTCTGGAAACAACCGTTTCATTACAGAGACGAAAAATTATACGACAGATCCAACCAGTATTGAAACGAAGGTTCCTCGTTCACAGAAAATTAAAGTGTCGATGTGAGTGGTAGACGTCACTAAAACCTCGGGTTTCTTTATTTCAGTCGGTGACAAAGGTGACAAAGAGGTAGATAAACGGTACTTCCCTACCCTGACCTACGGTACTAGAAACAAAAGACTTTTTACTCGAAATTCGGTTGAAAAAGTGAGAGGAGAAAGTGAAAGTAGTTCTTTGAGAAATCAAGAAACGAAAGACGGTCTTGCCACTACGGTAGACGGATAGACTCCAGTGACTATAAAGAGGGTCGTTAGAACTAAGGTCGAACACGAAGGAGGTCAGGTCGTAAAGAGTACTCCATGAGACGTATATTCAATTTATTCGTCCCACTGTTATATGTCGGAACTACATGAGGAAATGGTTAAGCCTTGGTCAGACACCAAGGTACAGGTCAAAATTGACAACGAAGGATTGGACGTATGTCTAAAGAGTTCTCCGTCCAGTCCACCAGACCCTAAGGGTAGAGGAAGTCTTAAAAGGTGTCAAATAACACTAGGTCTGTCAGTTTCCGAACTGTATAAGTTATTTCGTCTTTATCTACACAAAGACCTTGAGAGAACGAAAAAGTCACTAGGTATCTAAACCGTTAAACTAGAGACCGAGGAGACGGAAAAGATTTAGGTCCAACTTGTAGACTTTCAAGCACCAAGTGTATGACGACTTCGGACTGAACCTCTTAAAACTCGTAATGAAAAGATCGCACACTTTATTCACTTTAATACTCAATCAAACTCGTAAGAAACCGTAACGGAGAGAAAATTCTAGTCATTATTTATAAAGTGAATCAAAGGTTTCTCGATAAACACGTATAATATATCACTTTTCACCCGGTCTAGACACCCGACCCCGGATTATACTGTTGATATCACAACAAAAGACTAAGTCAAACCCTTCTAATCCCTCTGTATTCTTACCTCGTCCATCTGTCCTTGGTGTTGAAACCGTAGTTAAAATGGAGGTCTCGGTTGAATATAGAAAATTTGTTCATATAATTTTCTCCCTTACCATTAGCTTATGACATCCACATTTCTTTACATCGTCAGGAAAAAAAGTCAGAAGAGTAAAATGACTACTCTTTTGGCCTGAGACTCATTATCACTTTAAAAAAACTTCAATAAAATCCGTCCTGATGTTGGGTCAATAAACTAAGAATGGAGTGACTCTCAAAACGGTGTCACACGAAGATTTCCGATCGTTCTTAACATCTGGGTTCATAATAAAATTTTGATAGATTTTCCGTGTCATTTAGTTGATGACTTTTTTTTAATCGAGGTTTGTCTAAAAGAAGGTACTCTTTATTAAGTATTGTTTATTCTGATATTATTGAATGTTTGAGAAACCTGTTAACGGGGCACTTAGAAGGTCTGTAGAATTTGACACAGATAACTCGATTTTGTGTGGTTTAATTTTAAGTCAACTTAACCAGGGAGTCTATTGATGTTATTGATGGGCCCAAGTCCAAAGGACTAGTCAATTCACTTCTACTTGACTACTTCTCTCGGTCTATTAAACGGACTCTTTACCTAAGTGAATATCTGTACCAGTACTACTTTTCTGTCAGAAAACATTCAGTCGAACTCAAGGGACTTTGAAGGACATACGTTTCTGGTTATAAATATCTATAATATATACAGAAGTACTGTAACATGTACTCTGTCCCTAGTTCCGGTAAGGGTACCTTTTCTTTACGTCTTTTCGTTTTACCGACAGACCCCTCCGGAATGTTTATCGACATTTTTCTTCTCTCCGTTTTTCGTTTCCTCTTTCCCTTTCTATATTCGTAGACTTACGTCTCAAGGTTTCTTATCGTTCTTCTGTATTCTTTCGGAAGGAGTCGCTAGTTACGTTTCTTTATCTCCTTTTCTTGTCTTACCCTTTCTGATCTCTAGAGAAGTTCTTTTAATCTCTATGGTTCCCTTGTAAAGTACGTTTGTACCCGAGCTATTTCGTGTTTTTACCATACCTGGATTGTCTTCGTCTTCTATAATTATTCTCCACCGTTCTTATGTGTCTTCTTGACATGTTTTTTCTAGAAGTGCTGGGTCTATTAGTACTACTACACTAGTGATTAGATCTCGGTCTGTAGAACCTTACACTTCAGTTCACCCGGAATCTTTCGTAGTGATACTTGTTTCGATCACCTCCACTACCTTAAGGTCACCTCGACAAAGTTTAGGACTTTCTACTACGACACTTTCACGATGTGAGTTATACGGTCGTGTAAACCTTTTGAGTCGTCACCGGTGTCCTGACCTTTTCCAGGCAAAAGTAAGGTTAAGGTTTCTTTCCGTTACGGTTTCTTACGAGTTTCATGGCGTGTTAACGTGAGTAGAGTGTACGATCATTTCCTTACGAGTTTTAAGAGGTTCGGTCCGAAGTCGTTATGCACTTGGCACTTGAGGGACTACAAGTTCGACCAAAATCTTTTGTGTCTCCTTAGTCTATAGTTTAACGGTTGTAGGCGGCCTAGTACCTTTTTCCTTGTCTCAAGGTCTTTGTGTAGATAAAGACGAAATAGCTGATACGGTTTCGGAAACTGACACACCTAGTGTTATTTGACACCTTTTAAGACTCTCTCTACCCTTATGGTCTGGTGGACTGGATGGAGAACTCTTTAGACATACGTCCAGTCCTTCGTTGTCAATCTTGACCTGGACCTTGTTGTCTGACCAAGGTTTATCCTTTTCCTCCTATAGTTCCGACGTATAACAGTGGGACGAATAAATTGAAGATACGTCTCATGTAGTACTCTTTTCGACCTGACCTTCTTTGTGTTCGACCTTAGTTCTAACGGACCTCTTTATAGTTATTGGAGTCTATACGTCTACTGTGGTGGGAATACCGTCTTCACTTCTCCTCGATTTTTCGGAGAACTTTCACTTTCTCCTTTCACTTTTCAACCGAATTTCGAGTTGTAAGTCTTTTACTTCTAGTAACGTAGACCAGGGTAGTGAAGTACCGTTTATCTACCCCTTTGTCACCTTTGTCACAATCTGAAATAAAAAAACCCGATGTTTTAGTGACGTCTACCACTGACGTCGGTACTTTAATTTTCTACGAATGAGGAACCTTCTTTTCAATACTGGTTGGATCTATCATATAAGTTTTCGTCTCCGTAATAAAAGGTTGATTCCAGGCAGATCAGTTCCGATACAAAAAAGGACACCAGTACATACCTACACTCCCAACCTGACACTTCTTCCGACTCGCGGCTTCTTAACTACGAAAACTTGACACCACAACCTCTTCTGAGAACTCTCAGGGAACCTGACGTTCCTTTAGGTTGGTCAGGTAAGACTTCCTCTAGTTGGGACCTTAAAGAAACCTTCCTTACTACGATTTCGACTTTGAGGTCATGAAACCGGTGAAGTACTCTTCTCAACTGGGTAACCTTTTCTGAGACTACGACCCTCCCTAACCCCCGTCCTCCTCCTCCCCTACTGTCTCCTACTCTACCGACCTACCGTAGTGACTGAGCTACCTGCACTCAGACTCACTTGAGGCCCTCAACCACTACCTGTCCCTCCGGACCGTACGACGCTAAGTACCCAACGTTTCTCAGCCTGTGTTGACTCTCTGACTTGACTTGACTATATATATTATGTACATATATTATATATAGACATATAAGACTTGAGGAAACTTTTTACTTCTAAAATAGTACTAAATAACGGTTAACCTCTTTACATAAATATTAATTAGAACATGTAAATAAATATTCGGAAAACAAAAACATTCACCATTCTTGAATTCCGGTTATCTATTTAAAACATATAGAAGGAAGAAAATTAATTAAATAGATAAAACTAACCTCCAATTAAAGAAATGTTATAACACCACCAAAATAAAATGTTGATTTTATTCTGTCTTAGAATTGTTAAATTTCCGTCTTTCTTGGAAAAAAGACGGACTTGGTTCTACTCTCGAGGATAAAGTAGTAAAGGTCGATTCACGAGAAAAGTGACAGAAGATACTCTTCCGTTACCGTTGGGTGAGGTCATGAGAACGAACCTTTTAGGGTACCGGCCTCCTCGGACCATCCGACGTCAGGTATTCCAGCGATCCTCAGCCTGTGCTGACTCGCCGGAGTGAAAGTTAAAAGTGAAAAGTGAAAATACGTAACCTCTTCCTTTACCGTTGGGTGAGTTCATAGGAACGGACCTCTAAAGGTCCCTGCCCCCTCGGACCACCCGACGGCAGATACCCCAGCGTGTCTCAGACTGTTCCGACTTCGCTGAATAGTCGTCGTAGTACTCAATAACGAAGAGAAAGAACTTTTAGGTCTGACTAGTCTGTTATTTCGTTAACAAGGAAATTAGATGACTAGACAAAATTGTACCATATGATAAGTTTTTTTTCTGTCATATTATCTGTTTCTTCTGACTTGTCAATAAATTTAAGATTAACCTCAAGTTTACTTTCAGGAGAAATCTCAAGGTAAGGGAGTGGCACATTGCGAAGAATTGTGAAGAAAAGTGGGTAGACAGAGTGGTTCCAAGGGGAGTCATCTTGAGTCAACACTTAACGAAGTAGGTAGTCAATTGGTAGGAGGTGAAATTTTAGGTCGTGTGTTCCTAAAAACATAAAGAGGAGTGAAGAGAGAACGGAATACCAGGAAAGAAGATGTCTCCCAATGGTACGGTAAGGGTCACATTTAGATAGGTCGACCATGGTGGAGAATATGGTGAAACGTGTTCAAGTCTTCTTTCGTGTATTACTGTTTTCGTAAAAAACGAATCAAAAAATAACAAAAGTTTGTCTTATTAACCCCTACACTTAGACACTTACCAGTTATAACTATAGAAAAGTAAATGTATAGAAAAACTTTTGAGTCCAAGTATTGTACCTTACTCCGTTTCATATGTAGGTATATACTCAATGTACTGGAAAACAAAATAAACTGTAAAAATACAAAGGTACAAGAGGAAAGTATACAAATAAGGAGTCATAAATATCGATGTTGATCATTTGAAGCTTCTTTCCTTCCGTACTTAATCCTAATCCATTTAATATTTAAGTATGTATTCATTTGGACTGATATGTAAACTCAAAGACATAGAGGTAAGAAAAAAAAAATTAAGACAAATAGAAACACATCGATGTAGATACGGTTCTCTTTGATAGACTTCTTTCATTATCCTATTAACTTCTGATATTTTCATCAGTGAAATAAAAATAAACGTGTTATTGTGACTTTAATGAAACATATAATGACTTACATTGTAGTCAAGTTAAGTCAACGAGTCAGTACAGGTTGAGAAACGCTGGGGTACTTAGCGTCGTGTGGTCCGGAGGGACAGGTAGTGGTTGAGGGTCTCAAATAGGTTTGAGTACAGGTAGCTCAGCCACTACGGTAGGTCGGTAGAGTAGGAGACAGCAGGGGAAGAGGAGGACGGGAGTTAGGGAGGGTCGTAGTCTCAGAAAAGGTTACTTAGTTGAGAAGCGTACTCCACCTGTTTCATAACCTCAAAGTCGAAGTCGTAGTCAGGAAGGTTACTTGTGGGTCCTGACTAGAGGAAATCCTACCTGACCAACCTAGAGGAACGTCAGGTTCCCTGGGAGTTCTCAGAAGAAGTTGTGGTGTCAAGTTTTCTTAGTTAAGAAACCGTGAGTTGAAAGAAGTGTCAGGTTGAGAGTGTAGGTATGTACTGATGACCTATTTGGTATCGGAACTGATCTACCTGGAAACAACCGTTTTATTACAGAGACGAAAAATTATACGATAGATCCAACCAGTATTGGAAGGAAAGTTATTATATCGTATCTATTTATATTAATTAAATTTGTGTACTAAACTCTATCTGTGGTTTTTCTAATTATTAAGAGGTCTTTACTAACCATCAAAACAAGGTGACGGTATTCAAATAATAAAATGTATAGTTTTTGAGAAATAATGTATGTGATTTTTTTAAACCTCAAGTCTTACTACAATGATAATAGTGTCAGAGTATAACGTAAATTGACTCATCTACTGGTGTTTTTATAGAGAGTATAACGATCGAGAAGAATACACCCTGTTACTATTTGATTTCTGATACAAGAACGGGAACTTAAACTAGTCTTGAACACTGACGAGACTGTGAATCTCCGTTTCTCACTACGATATACTGAAGACTTAGATCCTGTAGTTTCCCTATATCAAAGGAGGAGTAAGAAAGAACAATATGTGTAGGAATCTAGAGTCTTCGGGGTTTCTTCAGACTGAAAGGACATCAACGATACGATCTCTCTGGTGAACCTTTCCAATGTTTCTCCGTCTTTAAGAGTTAACGACAAGATCGAAAACGTAAAGGGTCGAGTTCACATTTTATATTCTCCGTTATTACGAAGTCCACTGGAGTCAGGGTCGGTGGTAGACATCTTTAATTTGTTTTATGAGAATTTGTACAAATGTTGTACCAAATAACTTATAAAATTGGATGACAACCCTTGACAAGTCTTTTTTTTTAAAGGAAATTATGTAATGACGAGTAACTGTAACGTGGACCAGTGGGTCCTCGAGACTACCTCTACATGTACAAATGTCTGTCTTTTAAGCGAGAGATCCGGTACCTAGTTCCCCGTGATAACTCAAAGTTCAGCATAACACGTTCTTTACGTAAAGCGGTCCGAAATTAACGGTATCTATAAATAAGGAGATTAATAAAGACAGTGCACACACGAGTCAACAGACTAAGACACGTTGGGGTACCTGAGATCGAGGCGGTCCGAGGACACAGATACTTAAAAAGGTCCGTTCTTATGACCTTACCCAACGGTAAAGGATGAAGTCCCCTAGAAGGAGTGGGTCTCCACCCTGAGCACAGGGGACGTAACCGTCCATCTAAGAAATGGTGACGCGGTGGATGGACGGTAGGGAGATTACCTAGACCCCTTAGACATTTGGACCTTTCCTTAGTGGTAAGATCTACGGTAATTCATGTGAACACTAAGTACTCTTATCGTTGTATTTGTTCTAAGGTTGGAAATAGCTACTGAGTCTTCTCAAGTCCTGAAGTCATCTCCTCAACGAAAAATACCTACTCGTTTTTTTTTTACACCAAAGAACTCTACCTTAGATAAGGACCACTTCTATGACAATTCTACCGATTTTATTTGTTTACTAAATCTTATAATATATTTGAATCAACTATTTCGTCGAAGTCCCAAATTCTAACTGAAATTAAAACTTTCTTCTAGATGACACTCATTTTACGATGGTTTGTCGTGACTACGATGTCTCTTTAGTGAACACTTTACATCTCAGTTAGTTACAGAATAAAATTCCTAATCTGTATCAGTGAGGTGGAAAGTCCTTGGTGGTGAGACTAATCAGTCGTTGGTAGTTGTAACTCCGTTCTAGTAGTGATCTTTTCTAGTACAGAGTGACTTCCGAGTCTACTACTAATCATAAAAAACCGTTATTTCATAAAAAATTATATTTAAATAAATAAAATTAACCTCCAACTAATGAAATGTTATAACATAACCAAAACGGTATGTAGTTGTACTTAGGCGGCGCCCACATGTGTACAAGGGGAAGGACTTGGGGAGAGGGTGAAGGGAGGGGTATGGTAGGGAGACCCAGTAGGGTCACATGGTCGGGGTTCGTAGGACGTGGGACGTAGCTTGGATCTGACCGCTAAACAAAGTATATACTATAATATGTACAAAGTTACGGTAACAGGGTTTAGTAGGGTGGGAGAGGGAGAGGGTGTCTCAGGTTTTCGGACAAGATATGTAGACACAGAGAAAACGACAGAGCTTATGTCCGAATAGCAATGGTTGAAAGATTTAAGGTATATATACACAATCATATGACATGACTACAAAAAGAAAGACCGAATGAAGTGAGACATATTAACCGAGGTCAAAGTAGGTGGAGTAATCTTGACTAAGTTTACATAACAAAATTACCGACTCATTATGAGGTAACATATATGTATGGTGTTTAATTCATTACGTGTAACCACAGAATCTGTATTACGATAACATGTGAATTATCTGATGTCCCATCATATTGTGTATTCAAAAATAAATGACTCTTAAGTTTTTTTCATGTACACTGAACGAAATAACATTATTAGTAAAATAACACCGGTGGACCTTGACTTAGACGTTATAAAGACTTCACACTGATATGTATCTTTTGAGATTCCTTAGGTATCCTTTCGATGAGTTCTATTATTTGTGTAAGTGGTTTTAACGTCCCATGTCATAATTGTGTTTCTTTGGATAATATAATGGTCCTTTAATGTTGGACTTTTTTAATTTCGTTAAGATAAATGTTATCATTACTTCTTATTTTATGGATCTTTGGATAAATAAGTTTAATCCCTTTCTAAACTTGTGACTGTCGATGTTTTGTACGGACATTTTTTAATTTCTTCTGTTTGTATCCTTTCTGTAAGGTGAACATACCTAACTTTCTGAATTATAATAATTCCACCGTTATAACGGGTTCCACTAGATGTCTCAGTTAAATTAAGGACAGTTTTAGGGTCGTCGGAGAAGGTGTCTTTACCTTTTTGACTAGGAGTCTAAGTATACCTTAACGTACCATGAGACTTACCGGTTTTGTTAGAACTTTTTTCTTGTGTCAACCTTATCATTATGAAAGGTGAAAGTTTTCAATGGTGTCTTGATGTTATTAGTCTTCTTACACCATTACCGTATTTCGATCTTTATCATGACACCTCATTTTAACTCTCAGGTCTGTACATGGGTATGTAAATACCGATTAACTAAAGTCTGTTCCCACGGTTCAGGAAAATTACTCCCTTTTCTTATCGAAGAAGTTGTTTACCATGATCCTATTTAAAGGTGTACGTTTCTTAACCACATGGAGACGGAGTGTTTTATATCTTTTTCATTGAGTTTTACCAAGTCTTTACATTTATATTCTCGATTTTAGTATTTGGAGAATCTTCTTTCGTTCTCCTATAAGAATACTGGAACTTAAACCGTTATCTAAGAATCTAAACTGTCGTTTTCGTGTTTGTTGTCGTTGTTGTTACATCTATTTAATCTGATGTGGTTATGATATTTGAAAATACGTAGTTTTCTATAATAATTGTTCCACTTTTCTGTCGGATGTCTTACTCTTTTATAAACGTTTGTTGCATAAACTACTCCCAAATCATAAGTTCATGAGAGTGTTAAGTTGTCGTTTTCTGTTTGTGGAGTTCCATTTTTACCCACTTTCCTTAAGGGACCGTCAGGTCACCAATCCTGGACACGTCTTTCGGGTCCAGACTGGACATCACACTTTTCAACTCGTCGGGTCGGTTTTTTCACTCCGTCCTAGTTCTTGAATTTATACGTAGGGATACCTCTTCTATATTATTACCGAGTATGGATACACTTTTAGACGAGTTGTACTAATCAGTAATTTCTTTAAGTTTAGTTTACACGAAACGAAGTATTATCACATAGTAAAGTGTAGATGGTCCTACCAATATTAAAAATTTTTCTATTGTTCATAACCGTTAATATACCTTTTTACATTAGGTACACGTAATGACCACCCATACATTTCGCCACGTTCAATGGTCCTCTTAGACTTTTCTTAATTGTGATTAAATTCTAGATACTTCACGTTATTCTTTGGTGATTAGATGTCAAATATAACTGTCGTTACGACAAGTTTCCTTTTAGAGGACTGACCATACTTCATGACGTCCCCCGACGAGAAAGGGTGTCATATCAGAAGGTAGATTTAATCTTCGGGGTCTCAGCTATGGTGGGTCTTTAGGTCCGTCACCAGGGAGAAGACGGAACATAGGAACATACATGCAATCAACGAGTCAGTATAGACTGAGAGACACTGAGGTACCTGAATAAAGGAATGACTCAATTAAAATAAGGAGTGGAAGACAGAAGGGTAACAAGAGAGAAGGACATGGGCAAGGTTATCCCTTATAGGTCATAGTCTTATGTTTCTTCACAACTTCAGCCGTTAACAACGTCTCGCAATATTATAACTTAATCGTCGTTTATCCTGTCTTTTCCTAATCCTAACCTCTTTGATTCATTCTTTACGGGGAAACCTTCCCCCGTAACAGATTTTGTTAAAGATCTTTCTTTTTTGTTTTTGTCGAAATCTAGTAAGTGCTCTTTTTAAGAAAGGAAATATAATTTTTGTTTATGTGAAACACTACGAATTAACATACACAGTTGATTCTCTACGGGTCTATCGACGATTTTGAAATAAAGACCTACACGGACACTCTTATACAAGGTCTTCTTTGACCGTAAACTTAGTCATCAGACTCATTTCTTCGGTACGGAAGTGGTTACACTTGCCCGTAGTAAGTGTGTCCTGTTTGCCGTTTTCTTCCCACTTAATGAAGAGAGAAGATCAGAAAAGATCTCGACCCTGTAGGTAGAAGATGAAGGGTATCTGTGACTTTGGGGACCGAAGGTCCGGAGACTGAGATCTTGAATGTGGTCACGGTAGGGAGAGGAGTAAGAGTCCGAAGTCCGGAACCTAAAGTACAATGTCGTATCCGAATGGACCAAGAGTCCAGAAATCTGAGTATGGTTTTATATGGTGACCGAAAGGACAGAGAGGTCGGACGTCTACCGTATAGTCGGTTATCACCTAGAAGTATCAGAGGTATTAACACACACGGTTAAGGGTATTATTAAGAAGAGAATACATAGATATATATAGGATAACCAAGATAAGGAGACCTCTTAAGACTGATTATGTGCGGTCCAGGTTCTAAAGAGACAAAGTCTTGTGAAACATGAGGTCATTTTAAACCGATCAGTCATATAAATATATGATCAAGAGATCAAATTATAGACCGTTCTCCTAAGATTGTTGTTAATTCCATCTCACTATTGTCAACTCTTCTTTTTCGAAATAGAAGTAGAAATAGAGTGAGAACTACTCATAATACGAAACGATTTTCCATCGAAAATAAAGTTCCAATTTACTATCTCCCTATTGATTATTATAGACGTCGTAATCACCTTTTATCGTACATCCGAATTGTATGAAGACTCCGTCATAAAGGTTTATGTCTATAGATTAAATCTGCCTTGGTCAAGAACACAAGAGTTATTTTAAATTCTCTTATACTGGAGATTCTATACTCTTTACTTGTTTCTTAACTATTCTGACGTCAAAATTTACTCTTTTTCAATACTACCCGTCTATATTTATTTTTCAACTACTTTTAAAGTGTCATCGAACAGTATTTTAAAAAATTTATTTCCCGTCTTTATTTTATACATACTCATGTTTATTTCAGTCTCTCCGTGATGTCTTTTAATCACTACTCGTTCTACTTGGACTCTATGAGGAATTCCTTTAAGTCTCCTTTACCTCCTCTACTTTGTATCATAATTATTCAAAACCATAATACTGACTATCATCTACGGGACTCTTGGAGAAGGATGAGGGGGGTTTTTACCTTAATCTAAAACTTATCCTGTGTAAACTTTGAGACTAAAGATCCAAATGTTAAGATGAGTCGGGAAGTTTCTCATCCTCCTATCAAAACCATTCGTTGTCTTTCAGCTTCCTGTAACGGATATCGTCATAATGGTACCCCTATGGTTCAAACTCCGTCGACTTTCCGTCTTCAAACTTGACTACCGGACATGACTCGGGTCTGAAGGGTACATCATCTGTGACAGAGGACTGTCTTAGTCTTTGTTTAAAAGGGACCTCTTCTCCGTAGGACTTAAATATGGGTGTTCCCAGGGTGTCTAGTCTCAGTTTGTTTTTATAGAATAGTTTCTGGATTTGGTGAGTTTCTCTGCCTTTTAGAATTCATTCTTAGTCGTTTTTGTTATTTTTTGTCTACGGTTCTTGACTTCTACGACATTAACAGTCAATATTTAATATCTGATCACTATATATTTTATAAATTTCTTTATTTGTTTGTCGTGAGTAAATTTTTTTTTTTTGAAGTGTTTTACTTTATATTAACGTTTTAGATCTTGGGGTCACTACAAACCTTGTAGTGTGTGTGTGTGTCTGGGGATTCTCCTAATTTTCTTTTGGAATATATATAGTACTATTTTGTTTTTTATTATTTTCGTTTTTCTTCCATAATTTTCGTCCGTTTCTCTTTACTTTCTTACAGTCAATCCGTCTATTATCTGAGTTTTCATTGTCACCCTCGGTCTTCTGTCACCTAATTATCTTAGTGTCATAAAATTATTTCTCTGACAGTTCATGTTTACGTATGGATCTTTTTATTGGAAAGTTTTGTTACCTTTTTATTCTTATAAAATTCACTTTGTTTTTACTCAAACGGTTGATTAGTTCAAGAGAATTCTTTGAAGATGTATAGTTATTCTTTATTGAGGTTGTCTTTTTACCCGATTTTGTACTTATCTGAAAAATGGCTACTCCTATGTACTTACTATACCTTTGCTCGTTTTAATCATAGTCTCTATACATTTAATTCTCTTCGTACTCAAAATTTGGTTAATTTAACTGTTTTTACTGTTGAAGACTTTTACAGTTTTATCAGTACCTAGTCGAACCTAAAAATATTTGACTCTCACCCTCATATTTACACAATTCGTCTAATTTTTGTTAAACTATAACGAAATAGTTGTACTTATAAGTGTAATGGATACGGTGTCGAGAACTACTTTTACTACTTTCTCGGAAAACTACTTTCACTTTCTCCTCTCACTTTTCGACCGAATTTTGAGTTGTAAGTTTTTTTGATTTTAGCACCGTAGGTCAGGGTAGTGAAGTGCCGTTTATTTACCCCTTTGTTACCTTTGTCACTCTCTGAAATAAAAGAACCCGAGGTTTTACTAACGTCTACCATTGACGTCGGTACTTTAATTTTCTACGAACGAGGAACCTTCTTTTCGATACTGGTTGGATCCGTCACATAATTTTTCGTCTCTGTAAGTATGTTAACGATACAGACAATTTTTCTACCATTTATGATATATTAGATGTTTCTTAGTTTTACACTACGATCTGAGGTATAATTAAATTTGACAAGGTTAAAAAGTGAGATCATTTGACACAACATGGAATTTTTTTTTTTTTTCGTCTCTGTAATGAAAAGGTTGTTTTCAGACAGATCAGTTTCGATACCGAAAAGGTCATTAGTACATACCTACACTCTCAAGTTGGTATTTCTTTCGACTCGTGGTTTCTTACCTACGAAAACTTGACACCACAACCTCTTCTGAGGACTCTTGGGGAACCTGATGGTTCTCTAGTTTGGTCAGTTAAGACTTCCTTTAGTCACGACTTATAAGTAACCTTCCTGACTACGACTTCGACTTTGAGGTTATAAAACCAGTGGACTACGCTTCTTCCCTGAGTGACCTTTTCTAGGACTACGACCGTTTCTAACTTCCGTCGTCCTCTGTTCCTTATGTCTCCTATTCTACCAATCTTCCGTAGTGACTGAGCTACCTGTACTCAAACACCTTCGAGACCCTCAACCACTACCTGTACCTTCGGATCGCACGATGTCAGGTACCTCAACGTTTCTCAGCCTGTGTTGATTCGCTGACTTGACTCGACTTGAAGGAGAAAGTGGAGGAACCTCTTTTCACACCTTACCTTATTCCTCCTCCCACGTCACAGTCTGTGACCACAACGGTACAAGTGCTACGAAACTAACACCTCAGACTATCCTAACAATCGTAAAGTATAATACGAAGTATTGAATGTAAATACAAAAACGAATCAGTGATTTAGTACGGGTCGAGAAAACACTGAGGTACCTGATATCGGGTGGTCCGAGGAGACGGTACCCTAAAGGTTCCGTTCTTATGACCTCACCCGACGGCAAAGGAAGAGGTCCCCGAGAAGGGTAGGGTCCCCAACTGGGTGTAGAGAACGTGACCGTCCACCACAGAAACGGTGACTCGGTGGTCCCTTCGGGAGGTACACACAATAGATATCGAAAAAAAAAAGACGTACAGTCGGTAATATAATTTTATAAATGTCATATATGTATATTTTCTTGTCAACTGTATAGATAAAGTAAAACCTTTTTTCAATGACTATCGAACTGAAAGATTTCTTCTCTTTTATTGTTTACCTTTACCTCGTAATTGGGGGGGCGGGGGCGGTTCTTTTAAGTCTAGATTTCTTTTGAGTTCAGTTAATTTTAGTAACTTTTATTTTATATCATTATAAAAAGAGAATTTCATACGAGGTCATTCGTAAATGTCTTTGTATGTCTGATTTTTTATTTTATTTTTTTTTAAATTTTATCGTCCAATGAATCTTTCTTTCTTCTTAAACTAAGACCTACCATGTTGAAAATAAGTAAAAACTTATTTACTCCCTTTCTCCCAATATACAGATAGGTCTGTGAGGTTCCGTCCTTTTACTTATGTTTTACATCGTCCAATGATTGTCTTTCTTACTCTTGTCACTGAAATCTAAATAGGAGATGTTTTTATTTAAGTCCTTCTGTTACTTTGTTAAAAAATTTGTCTTAATTTTAACATTATCACTTTTTACCTTCGTTAAGTTCACTGGTTATTATTATTTTACAAATATAAACCGACATTGGTAGGTCCTTACAGCAGATACGGGATTTTATTCTATGAGGAGTTTTAACAGTCCCAATAGTTTTTATTCCTTGTAGACTTTTTGACAGTACCGGTGTCTCTCGGAATTAGGACTCACTATTAGTTTCTACACTTTTTCTAACAGTTTGTATTAAGACGTAAAGTTGTGATAAGTATTTTTAACCCTTATCCTTTGTTAGATTTATAACTCACTATTCTGTTATCCAAAATTTTTAGACTATACACGGATGCTACTCCCTGATAAGTCGATAACAATCAGTTCGAACACTGTAATACTTAATTTACTCTATTCTTATACGGTTTACTGTTTCATCCAATATTTTGTTGTATGTCGTTTTACAGACACAGAGTGACCGGAGTCTTACAGACTGTACAGATAAATCTCCAAAACCCCAAAAAAAAAAAGGAGTGGATTCAGGGGCACTACTGGACCTATGTTATCAATTCTGGTATAACTGGAAAATTGGAACGGTTCAAGCCACGATCGGTCACCGAATCCTTCATGAACTCATGTGAAATACCAGTGAGTTCCTATTATCCCTGGTAAATCTTGTCAACCTAAAAAGAGACAATCCCTTAAATTTGTCTCTCAACTCGTCAAAAAATGATCCATACAATGAGTTTTTCATTTGGTTTGTAGACCTTCTGTCTGAACTATACCTTTAGTGGGTGTAGTGTCGACACTATCTCGCGATCTAGTACTTCGGTTTTGAAGCGATGACGTTGTACTATCCATCTGGAGTAAAGTGTAGATCTACTGAAAGAATTAAACATACGGACAGAGACATTCCTGTTTAATATAATGATAAGGGTTCATACACGTGTTACAGTGTAATGGACTCAATGAGACAAGGGAAACTTTGGTTTCTCGGATTGACCACGTCATGACGTGATAGGGTTAGGACATTAACAGTGAAAACCGACTACACAGATATGTCTGCAACTTCTAATTGATTTTACTTTATATCGTCTTATAATTGTGTACAAATAAGTTTATGTATAACTCACGAATGTCACCCGGACTGTGTCGGGGTTCGTGTCCTTCTGTCGTCACTCTTAGTTTGTAGACGGAAGGACCTCGACCGTAATGCCATTTACAAGAGACTTACAACTCTAATACCTCTAAAAATAAACAAAATATGAGAAAATATATAAAGATTCAAAGGATGTTAGTGTAAAATTTAGTTTTTAGATACAATCAAAATTTAACAACAAGTCAGAGAGTCAGTGCAGGCTGAGAAACACTGGGGTACCTGACGTCGTTCGGTCCGAAGGTACAGGTAGTGGTTGAGGACTCCAACGAGTTTGAGTACAGGTAGCTCAGTCACTAAGGTAGGTTGGTAAAGTAGGAGACAGTAGGGGGAGATGAGGACGGGAATTAGAAAGGGTCGTAGTCCTAGAGAATATTGTCAGCCAAGAAGTGTAGTCCACCGGTTTCATAACCTCAAAGTCGAAGTCGTAGTCAGGAAGGTTACTTATAAGTCCTAACTAAAGGAAATCCTAACTGACCAAACTAGAAAAACATCAGGTTCCCTGAGAGTTCTCAGAAGAGGCTGTGGTATCGAGTTTTCGTAGTTAAGAAGCCACGAGTCGAAAGAAATACCAGGTTGAGAGTGTAGGTATATACTGATGACCTTTTTGGTATCGAAACTGATGTACCTGGAAACAACCGATTCATTATGAACAGAGACGAAAAAGTATGTGACATATCCAACCAGTATCGAAAAGAAGGTTCTTGTGCGTAGAAAATTACAATACCGGTCTCAGTGGTAGACGTCTCTAAAACCTCGACTCCTTTCATTTCGGACAGTGACAAAGGTAACAAAGGGATAGATAAACGGTACTTCACTACCCTGGTCTAGGGGACTATAAGCAAAAAACTTACAACTCAAAATTCGGTCAAAAAAGTGAAGGAGAAAATGGAAATAGTTCTCCGAGAAATCAAGGAGAAGTGAAAGACGGTTTTACTACCATAGTAGACGTATAGACTCCAATAACTATAAAGAGGACCGTTAAAACTTAAGGTTGAACATGAAATAGTTCGGACCGAAAAGAGTAATATGAGACGTATATTCAATTTATTCGTCCCACTGTTATGTGTCGGAACTGTATGAGGAAAGGGTTGAACCTTGGTCAAGTAACAAGGTACAAGGCAAGATTGACAACGAAGAACCGTACGTATGTCTGAAGAGCTCCGTTCAGTCCACCAGACCATAATGGTAGACAAATTCTTAAAAGGTGTCAAAAAACACTAGGTGTGTTTCCGAAACCACATCAGTTACTTCGTCTTCATCTACAAAAAGACCTTAAGAGTACGAAAAAGACACTAGATCACCTACAAGGGTTAAACTAGAGACCAAGGAGACGAAAAAGATTTAGTGGAACTTGTAGACCTTCAAGAACCAAGTGAATGACAACTTCGGATCAAACCTCTTAAAACTCGTAATGAAACGATCGTACACTTTACTCACGTTGACACGTTATCAAACTTGTAAAAACCGTAACGGAAAGAAACCCTAATCTTACTTTTGACTGGAAAAGGTCAGGATACCGGTGACCACTCTAAAGATATAAACGACCGTATAACTCACGTCGTGAAATTGTCGTGGTAGAATGTCCTAAACTTTATCAAGTCAACCTTAAGGTAGTGGAGGTGATTGAAACAAACATTATTACGAAAGATTCCGGGTGAACTGAAGTGTGAGGACCTACAGACCGAGATCCACTCACTAACCTGCTAGTACCAATAGGTTTAGTACTTCTGGAAAAAACATATCAAGGAGACCTCTTAAGGTACTTGACATCGGACAGTCCGAGGAGACAGATACCCCAGCGTTCTCAACCTATACTGAATCGTTGATTTGGTGGTGGTAGACATATAAGAGTGGTGGAGATAAATTATAGAAAACGAAGACTATCCAGGTATGGTAAGGACAGGAAATAACACGAAATTAAAATTAAATTTTACATCTGCACACATAAGATGTTCTAAATGAAGGCTAAAGATGGAGAGTTCCCTTGACATAGTTGATATAGTTTTCTGTCTCTTGGTTACAAACTCATCTTGGTTGTTTCTTTTATAATAGGACACTTCTTTTCTAAAATAAGGACACTATACTTTTCCGTTACTCACAGTAGATTTTTCATGTACCGAAGATTTAATAATGTAACACTCAGAACGATATCAGTGTCTTTGTAATATGTAAATATCTTTAAACGACCCAAAACTTTGTAAAGGAAGATAGTAAGAGGGGTGTTGAGACCCTCCGTCCGTCTAGTTGATAGTAATAAAGGTCAAAAGTCTCGGTTACACCCAATTCTCTTCAATGTAGTGAAAGGGGATGTACGTGTGAAATTTTTACCGCGTCACGTCTGATCTTGGAACCAAAAGAAGGATATTAAGAGAAAGGTGATGTGGAACTTCACGTTCACCGGAAACAATTACAAGTAGAACTAATATAATGAAATCCCCGTTAACATCACTGACACAATTCCTAATATAAGATTGCTCGAAAATCTGAAGTTTGTCAGAGGACCTTAGTGACGCAAAACCACCTTATCTTGTCAATCATGTAACTTTCTAGTTCGAAGGTATCCCACAACGTTTTATATTGAAATGATAAAGGACAGCAAACAAGAAAATTTAGGATATAAACCTGAGTCAAAAAACAAAAGTGACAAGAACCCGTATAGATTATTGAAAGTGAAAGAATCTATGATTTTTTTCCGAAGATCAGGGCAATTAATGATCTTTCCAGAGGTAAAAGTATTAATTTTACGAGTCAAGTTATGACGAGATGTGCAATTCATAAACGGGGGTGGGTGGGGGTGGCAGTGTACACTACAATGAAGTTCAATCCGTCGTAAGTCACTTCTTTCTCTCAAAAGGATAACGAACAGTAAACAAAAATACGATGGGAGGAACGAAGAGGCGAGCTTGTCACAAGAACGACTAGGGACTGACCTCCATATACACCCCCTCACAACTTATTTTACCCCCGTCTTTTTTAGGTTGAATCGTGTAACTTGATGTCAGAACACAACCACAAGAGACCCAAATCTTCCCAAATTATGACTGAAAGTAAGTACCCTGAAATATTGTGGGGTCTATTAAAGGTAACGTTTATAGACCAACACGGAGAGAGGTTTACTGGTTGCCGAGATCGGTCTGTCACTACTCGGTGACTTCCATCAGGAGAGATGAAGATACAGGTTCCCATGGAGAAGTCGAAGAAAAATTACTCCGTCGGAGAGAGACCTTCCTTCGAGAGAACCAGGGAAAGTTTACCGGGTGTCTGATGAAGGAGGAAGTACCGGGAGTAATAGGTTTGGTTTCAACGTACAACGGATCGAAGATTACCTTCGACTCGAATAAAGTTACCTTTGAAGAGAAAGAGAGAGGGCAGTCGAGGTCGGTGTTGAAAACGGAAATTTAAAGACTCGATACTCTATTTGTAGATAGGGAGCCCAAGGGGGTCTGACGTTTCTAATACAGAGTTCAAGAGACTCAAGTCAAGTCAAGTCAACGAGTCAGTACAGACAGAGAAACGTTGGGGTACTTGACGTCGTACGGTCCCGACGGACAGGTAGTGGTCGAGGGTCTCGGGTGGGTTTGAGTATAGGTAACACAGCCACTACGGTAGGTTGGTAGAGTAGGAGACAGTAGGGGAAGAGGAGGACAGAAGTTAGAAAGGGTTGTAGTCCCAGAAAAGTTTATTCAGTCGAGAAGCGTAGTCCACCGGTTTTATAACCTCAAAGTCGAAGTTGTAGTCAGGAAGGTTACTTGTGGGTCCTGACTAAAGGAAATCCTACCTGACCAACCTAGAGGAACGTCAGGTTCCCTGAGAGTTCTCAGAAGAGGTTGCGGTGTCAAGTTTTCGTAGTTAAGAAACCGTGAGTCGAAAGAAATATCAGGTTGAGAGTGTAGGTATGTACTGATGACCTTTTTGCTATCGGAACTGATCTGTCTGGAAACAACCGTTTCATTACAGAGACGAAAACTTATACGACAGATCCAACCTGTATTGAAAGGAAGGTTCCTCATTCGCAGAAAATTAAAGTACCGACGTTAGTGGTAAACGTCTATAAAATCAAGAGACTCACTGGGATAAATTTAGGATGAACTGACTAAACTTCACTCTTATTTTATGGGAAAGGGCAGATAGGTCTTCTATACTTTCTTTATGGAGTTGGACGAGTTTTAAACTGGGGATTTTTCAGGAGAGATTCTTGTACTGAGGAGAGGAGAGGATCGGATCTTCATTACTCATATTGTTTTGATAACACATAGTAAGAATGTTTAGGATGTATACACCAGATTGTATAACAAAAAACTCAACATATTAATTAACCAGAAATAACAAAAGAAATACTGAAACCCCGGTAATATCTTGGATCTGTCTTTTTTTTGGACATAAAAAAAGGACGACAAATCTTCTAATTATTACATCGTGGAGACCTCAAGGTTGAGTCTCTAGAATCTTTCACAAGGTCAAGTCAAGTCAATAAAAGTCAAATCAGCGAGTCAGTCCAGGTTGAGAGACACTGGGGTACTTAGTGTCGTGTGGTCCGGAGGAACAGGTAGTGGTAGGGGACCTCTAATGAGTTTGAGTGTAGGTAGCTCAACCACTAGGGTAGGTCGGTAGAGTAGGAGACAACAGGTGGAAAGGAGGACGGGGGTTAGGGAGGGTCGTAGTCTCAGAAAAGGTCACTCAGTTGACAAACCTACTCCACCGGTTCATGACCTCAAAGTCGAAATCGTAGTAAGGAAGGTTTCTTGTGGGTCCCGACTAGAGGAAAGCTTACCTGACCAACCTAGAGGAACGTCAGGTTCCCTGAGAGTTCTCAGAAGAGGTTGTGGTGTCAAGTTTTCGTAGTTAAGAAGTCGTGAGTCGAAAGAAGTGTCAGGTTGAGAGTGTAGGTATGTACTGATGACCTTTTTGGTATCGGAACTGATCTGCCTGGAAACAACCGTTTTATTACAGAGACGAAAAGTTATACGATAGATCCAATTGAAAAGAAGGTTCCTCATTCGCAGAAAATTAAAGTACCGACGTCAGTGGTAGACGTCACTAAAACCTCGGGGGGTTTTATTTCAGACTGTGACAAAGGGGTAGATAAAGGGTACTTCACTACCCTGGTCTACGGTACTAGAAGCAAAAGACTTACAACTCGAAATTCGGTCTCTATTAGTGTTACCATACTAGTGAGTGGATCTCGGTCTGTACAACCTTACACTTCAGTTCACCCGGAATCTTTCGTAGTGAAGCTTGTTTCGATCACCTCCACTACCTTAAGGTCAACTCGATAAAGTTTAGGACTTTCTACTACGACACTTTCACGATGTGAGTTATACGGTCGTTTAAACCTTTTGAGTCGTCACCGGTGTCCTGACCTTTTCCAGTCCAAAGTAAGGTTAGGGTTTCTTTCCGTTACGGTTTCTTACGAGTTTGATAGCGTGTTAACGTGAGTGGAGTGTGCGATCATTTCATTACGAGTTTTAAGAGGTTCGGTCTGAAGTCGTTATGTACTTGGTACTTGAACGTCTACAAGTTCGACCAAAATCTTTTCAGTCTCCTTGGTCTCTAGTATAACGGTTGTAGGCGACCTAGTACCTTTTTCGTTATCTCAATGTCTTTTTGTAGATAAAGACGAAATAACTGATACGGTTTCGGAAACTGACACATCTAGTGTTACTTTACACCTTTTAAGACTTTCTCTACCCTTATGGTCTGGTGGACTGGTCGGAGAAGTCTTTGGATATACGTCCAGTCTTTGTTGTCAATCTTGCCCTGTACCTTGTTGCCTAACCAAGGTTTGTCCTTTTTCCCATACAGTTCCGACATATAACAGTCGGACGAATGAATTCAAGACACGTCTCATGTAGTACTTTTTGCGACCCGACCTTCTTCGTGTTCGACCTTAGTTCTAGCCACCCTCTTTATAGTTATTGGAGTCTATACGTCTACTGTGGTGGGAATACCGTCTTTCACTTCTCCTCGATTTTTCGGAGAACAACTTTCAGTTTCTCCTCCCACTTTCTTCACAAGGTCCCTTTCGTCATTTGAGTTTCTGTGGAGAGTTGTTTTCACTTTATACAATCGGACCAAGACAATGTAGTTAAACTGTTTACTGTGATAAGTTATAATATCCACAAAGTCATATTATTACGTCAAGTAAAGTCAAGTCAAGTCAAGTCAGCGAGTCAGCACAGGCTGATAAACGCTGGGATACTTAACGTCGTGTGGTCCGGAGGGACAGGTAGTGGTTGAGGGTCTCAAGTGTGTCTGAGTACAGGTAGCTCAACCACTACGGTAGGTCGGTAGAGTATGAGACAGAAGGGGAAGTGGAGGACGGGGGTTAGGGAGGGTCGTAGTCTCAGAAAAGGTTACCCAGTTGAGAAGCGTACTCCACCGGTTTCATAACCTCAAAGTCGAAATCGTAGTCAGGAAGGTGACTTGTGGGTCCTGACTAAAGGAAATCTTACCTGACCAACCTAGAGGAACTTCAGGTTCCCTGAGAGTTGTCAGAAGAGGTTGTGGTGTCAAGTTTTCGTAGTTAAGAAGCCGCGAGTCCAAAGAAGTGGCAGGTTGAAAGTGTAGGTATGTACTGGTGTCCCTTTTGGTATCGGAACTGAAAACAACCGTTTCATTACAGAGACGAAAACTGATACGATAGATCCAACCAGTATTGAAAAGAAAGTTCCTCATTCGGAGAAAATTAAAGTACCGACGTCAGTGGTAGACGTCACTAAAACCTCGGGGGGTTTTATTTCAGACTGTGACAAAGGTGACAAAGGGGTATATAAAGGGTACTTCACTTCCTTGGTCTACGGTACTAGAAGTAAAAGACTTACAACTCGAAATTCGGTTGAAAAAGTGAGAGGAGAAAGTGAAAGTACTTCTCCGAAAAATCAAGGAGAAGTGAAAGACGGTATTCCCACCACAGTAGGTATATAGACTCCAATAACTATAAAGAGGGCCGTTAGAACTAAGGTCGAACACGAAGAAGGTTGATAGAAAATTTTTGTATTTATATGTAGAGGTGGAGAAGTGTGTAGTGGGTAACGGACAGGTATTTAGACAAAGACGAGTAATAGTAGATGGATCTTTATATTGATGTTCGTTGTATTTTTGGTCACCAAGAGTTTTGACCCCTCGGCATTTTATACGGTCATGGGTCTGTAGGTGGGATCTGGTTAATTTCCTCTTAGAGACATTAACTTTAATCAGAATCCGGAAATATTTACGAAAGATCGACTAAGATTAAACGTAAATCTCAACTCTTGACGACGACATTTGAGAGTTTTGACCCTACGGGGAGTCTCGATTAGAAGTAAGTTAGAAGGATATAGGAATCTCCTTCCCAGTCTATGAATAAAGAATTTACGAAGACAGAAAAGAGAACTGGAGGAGTTGGTCCTACTAGGCACTGGGTATCAGGTACTAAGTATTCTATGTATTCACATTTACTTGTCTCTCGTTTCCTCGGGTCGATGAACCGAGGACCACGAAGAGGGAAAAGTTGACCTCCAAACAAAAACTGGGGACGTTCTCTTCTCCTTCCTCCCTTTGTTATCTAATTCAAAAGACTTAAAAACGATTACCCTATACTTACATAAATGATAGACTCGACACAATTCTTGTCGTTGTTTTTGTTTGTTTATTTGTTTTTTGTCTACATACGACTTCGGTCCAGAAGTGTTGAGTTGTCTCTGCTAACAATCTAAGAGTCCTTGAACCCCTCGGTCAAAACAGGATAACCGTCGAATTTAAACCGGTCCTACCCTTTAAATGTGACATCTGTAGTCGTTTGTAATGTTTAGTCCCAAGGGAGAAAAGGAGGGATGTCTCTTAATTGACAGTTTATAGAAAGGTAGTTTCGTGACCTATACTCATGACTTTTTCACGAAGAGTTTGGAAAAAGAATTAAACTTCAAGTCCCTTTTCCCCATCCTCCGTATCGTCGAAATACCAAGAAACGAAGTAGTTTAATCTATTTAATGGTAGAACTATTCTAAAAGATCCTCACCTCCCTCTCCTTGTACTTGACTTTAACTAAGATTATTTGATACACAAAGGAATACATCTAGATTATTTCATATAAATAGTAATTTCTATCTTTATGTGACATCCACAAAGAGTTGTATAATTTCAATTAACCACGAAAACGTTGTCAAGTCGGAATGATTAATTATAGGTTGAACATACGAAAAGTTTGAACACAAGTTCCTTCGTCTCAACAAGAAAAAAAAGATTTATCGTATAATTAAGTAGATCTAAAAATACACCTTTACACGAATCCATCAAAACCGTTTAATATAAAAATATCTATCGTATAGAAAAAGAGACATCTCATTTTTAAGAAAAATTCCCCTTTTTAAATACGTTCTAGGATAACGAAATGTTCTTGTACAATGACAGTGTTTGTCTTCCACTACGTGTTACTTACTAATAACACCTTCGTAGGACTCTATCGACCCAAAAAATTTAGACGAGGGAATAAGTCATAAAAGAGAAGGTAGTTTATTCGAATTTGTATTTGAATACAATTAAATGCGTTTGTGAGTTGTTTTGGTTTCTCGGTATTTATTTATTTATTAAAGAAAAAGATGAAAGAGTAATAAGCACATATCCTTACGTTCCCTAAAGACACACAACTAAAATATAGGACGTTGAAATGATATAAGTAACTAATCGAGATCATTAAAAGACCACCTCAGAAATCCCAAAAGGTACATCTCCTAGTACAGTAGACGTTTGTCACTCTCAAAATGAAGAAGAAAAGGTTAAACCTAAGGAAAATAAAGAAAAAGACGAGATTAACGACACCGGTTTTGAAGGTCTTGATACAACTTATCATCGCCACTTTCACCTGTGGGAACAGAACAAGGACTGAAATC